>JAWWMW010134404.1:0-19025 GCA_035048345.1 Echeveria elegans
CCCTCAAACATTAAATAATTATTTTCTATTATAATTAAATGGATATTAATTGGATAATCTCAGTCATTGATTAGAAGATAAATCAACGGTTATGAACTCTTTATACTTTTTATATTTAACACACTTTATACCGGATCTCTACCCTTAGTTCATTAATACTATTTAAACTAATGGACGAGTGAGATTAACGAGTAGGGAGATCATTTATTACATTAAGCTAATTGTGAGATTAATAGAAATAGATGACTATTACCACGACCAATACTTCGATAATGAACTTCTCAGCTATCACAAATAGAAATATCCAGAGGCGGAGTCAGAAATTTCCTGGTGTGGGGTCGAAAATATAAAGGGTTTCGGGGGCGACCGTCCGAAAAAAATCCAGACAGTACAAGTCAATAAATGATTCAGTTTAATAATGATCAAAAACAATAAATGGAAATGTCATATAATTTACACACAAATTATCCTCATCGGTTCACAAAAGCATTACGGAAAAGAACAAAAAAGAAACCCGCGAAAGAGTAAATATATTATATTCAAAAATATTACAATTGAAGACGCTTCAAGATTGTTTCATTAAGTTATATTCACGAACAATTCTTTCTCAATGTAACTGAATCGCATATTCAGAAAGACTAAACTCAGAGTAATAAAGTATCAATATTTCGCTTCCCTTCTGGTCCATTCGTGTACCATGATGGTACATAATTACTATACAGAACTGGGCGATAACGAGCTGGGAAGGACTCATTGACGAGTTTCGCAATTTCTTATCGTTTGTCTTTGCAGAGTCATGCAATGTTGCTACTGAGAGGCGTGCCGTATTTGAATTATCGATCTGAAAATGAAACTGGACCAGACTCTGGGCAACCAAAGCCCAAACGGAGTGCAGCCCATGTGAAGAATGTCCCGCGTCAAGTGTGACTAAGGGAAGCTGCCTTGACCGTTCGATCAAGACGAAATCCAAGGGCTGGAAGCCAGACTATAAAAGCATCGCAACAACCAGGGTTTCGCAGTAACACTTCATTCTTGCTTTCGTCGCTTCTTCTCTCATCTCATAGATTTGTGTAAAAGTTGTGTGAGTGATTTGAGAGGTTCAAGGTTGAGCGCATGTGAAGATCTGTTTGAGTTCAACTAGTTCTCGTCGAGAAGCCGAGAAGACGAAGTCGGGCGGAGGCATGACGGAAGTCGGAGGCATGGCCAGAAAAAGCCATTATATTTTTTTAATATGTAGAGCATATGCAGTCAATGTTGAACCATTATATTTTTTTATATATAGAGCACTAGCTACGCTCCCGTCGTCCCAACGAGAATTTTTTCCGTATTTTCATCCGATTTTTCCGTTAAATGTTTTCCGCATAATTTTTTATTTTAATGTTTATTTTTTAAAATTTTATACTATTTTTGATTATATTTTTTCGTATCTTCACTTGATTACTTTTTTATTTTTTAATTTTTTTTTCATATTATTTTATTGTATTTGAAGTTTGGGCTTTAAGTATGGACTTAGAAAGGTTAATGGATAGTGGGTAGTTTAGTCATTTTATTTGTTTAATGAAGGGTAATTTTGTTATTTCATGCTTGATTTTATATCCTTTTGCCTATTCTTTTATAAGAATAGATATGCATTCAATGTTGTTAAATGCGAAATCTGTTCCACCAATGGGGTGGTGGCCCATTGGTTGAGGAGTTAGACAAACTTCTCAGAGGTTCAGGGTTCTCCCGCATCCAGGCGTGAAGGTTGTTTATTATGTCTGTCGCTGACGTGGTAGTTGTGTATTAAATTAAGTTGCTTGCGCAATGAAGTTGTTGTCGAGCCATTGGAGTCCTGTATTTGGTGGAGATGCTGCTTAAGGTACAACATATCATTGTACAACATGTAACCACCTATAAAAAAAAAAATGCAAAATCTGTTCCGATAGAAACCGGTCAGATACTCGGTCAAAAATTAAATGAACTTTTTATACATTTGACTCACAGGAGATACAACCCATCCCCGCTCAGTGCGCACATGCTCTAAAGTAACTTTGGCGAACATTTAGGTCATTAGCCCCAAAAAAATTGACGCCACGTATCGTGCCTATTTTTGTTGGTAAGGACCTACTTCGCCACTCGTTTGCGGTATCATTTTTCACAGCCAAACGGCACCGTTTAGTCCAGAGCAGCAAAAGCAACAACGCTACCACTCCTCGGTCCTTCCGTGTTCCGTCCTTCACAATCTGAATCCTGTTTTTTGCTTCTCCGTCAAATCCTAAAAAAAGTTCAAACCTTTCATCCCGATGGCTCCGCTCGATCCTCACTCATTCACTGACTCGACTCACCCACTCGCCACCCACATCTCCCTCGCCTTCTACTTCGATTTCCCAACCTCAACCATCCATTCCTCCGCCCTAATCACCCTCCCTACCCCCCACACCGGCCCCATCTCACTCGACGCCCGATCCCTCACCATCAAATCCGTCCTCGATCCCAACACTAAATTCCCTATACCCTTTTCCATCTCCGACACCCCTGACCCCATTAAAGGCCACCACTTGAATCTCACACTCTCAAACCAAACCTCCTTTTTAGTGTCTTACGTCACTTCTCCAACTTCATCAGCAATACAGTGGCTTTCTCCGCAGCAGACTTTTAAAAAAACGCTGCCGTTTGTGTTTACGCAGTGTCAGGCTATTCATGCTCGAGCTGTGTTCCCTTGCCAGGACACACCTGCTGCTAGGATTAGGTATTCAGCTAGGATTAATGTACCTAGGGAGTTATCTGCAGTGATGTCTGCTAGGCATGTGGCGCGAAGGGAGCCGGTGAGTGGAGAGAGTGGGACCGTGTGTGAGGATGCGATGTGGACGGCGGATGGACGTGTTGTGGAGGAGTTTGCAATGGAGCAGCCTATTCCGCCGTATTTGTTTGCGTTTGCAGTTGGGGGACTTGGGTTTAAGGAAGTTGGGCCGAGGACGAGAGTTTACGCGGAGGCTGGGACGGAGGTGTTGGAGAAGGCTGCCAAGGAGTTTGAGGGGACTGAGGATATGATTAGACAAGGGGAGAGGTTGTTTGGGAATTATGAGTGGGAGAGGTTTGATTTACTTGTGTTGCCTCCAAGTTTTCCTTATGGTGGGATGGAGAATCCTAGGATGACGTTTTTGACGCCTACAGTGATTAAAGGGGATGGGAGTGGAGCGCAGGTTGTGGCGCATGAGCTTGCGCATAGCTGGACTGGTAACTTGATTACTAACAAGACCAATGAGCATTTTTGGCTTAATGAGGTACCTTTGTTCAGCTCAACTTTGTTTATCATATACGTTTACAGCAAGATTATCATGACGTTATGCTTCAACTCTGTTAATCAGTATAATCGAAAATTAAACTAACTGGCTCAGATGTAGTTCTGTTGCTGTTGATGTAGTTCAATTTTAAGTGCCGGCAAGATAAAATGTGATTTGGGTTGAGGTTTTCAGGTGCCTGTTAGGATGATATGCATGAATGAAAAAAAGAAGTTAAGACATATGTGTGATTACTGTTTGTGTCACGTTTGGGAATGAACATATAGGCAAGGGAAACGAATGTGGGATTTGGGAGACTTATAATTGTTTTTACTGAATTCCGTCCTGTAATTTGATGTCAACAATTCAATTTCGAGCATTTCTCAGCACATTCAGTTTCAAGCATTGCCCTAGTGACCCGGCCTAATAGTTTATAAGACTAAAGCTATCACTTTATGTAATGCTCTGAACTTTGAAGTACACTCATTCAAAAAAACCTAATTTTTTAAGAATATGACATCCACACAATAAATCCAAACACATGCGCTATCTGATTTTTTAAATTTAGTTTCGGTTTGATGATTAATAAAGTATTATTTTTATGACAAATTACATGATAAATAACATACAAAGAATCATTTTTTCCTTTGTATTAGGCCTCAGTTTACTTGTAGCTAGCCATGGTTGTATGCCTTGTAGCGTATTAGGTAGTTCCAATTGCAGTGTAAATTGACAGATGTTCTCTATATGTTTCATTTCATTTGTTGCTTCAATCATAGCAATGAATCAAGAGGTTTTGTGGAAAGCCACAAGCTTGTTTGATCCTTTGGACTAAATTATTATCTGATGAGTTGTTTGAGCATTTTGCTTTACACTATTTCTCGTGACGTGAAACCTGGATGCTTTTGTTTAGGGTTTTACAACATATGCTGAAAGGAGAATCGTGGAAGCAGTGCAAGGGCCTGATCGGGCAGCATTGAATATTGGAATTGGATGGAGAGGGCTAAATGATGAAATGGAAAGATTCAAAGACAATATGGAATTTACGAAGCTCAAGTGCAATCAAGAAGGGATTGATCCGGATGATGTTTATTCCCAAGTTCCATATGAAAAGGGGTTCCAGTTTCTGTGGAGGATTGAACGTCAGGTAATAACTACAGCTGACTCATTCTCAGCGGTTGAATTATTCAAGTAATAATTTTTTTTGTTGCTTAACCTTTCAGGTAGGAAGGCCTGCATTTGACGACTTCCTGAAAAAGTACATTGCTACTTTCAAGTTCCAATCGATTGATACTGACACGTTCCTTGCTTTCTTAAAAGCAAATATACCTGGTATTGAGAATGACATTGACTTACAATTATGGACTGAGGGTACTGGCATCCCGCCGGATGCGTTAGAACCGGTTTCTAACATCTATTCCAAAATTGTATCACTCGCTGACGAGTTTAAGCTGGGAAAGATACCTGGTGAAGATGAGGTATCGGACTGGCAAGGCCAGGAGTGGGAACTTTATTTGGAGAATCTTCCCAAAAATGTCGATCCTTCTCAGGTATTGCAATGCAGTTAGAACGGATTTTGATTATCATCTTTTCCTGAATTTAGTCTCCAGCTTATTTTGATTGATTTACAGCTCTTGGCGTTTACATAATCCTTACTATTATCACCAACACTGGAGTGCTTTGAGACCTCCTGACAAGGGGTGACAGCATCGAAGAGTTAAAATATTATGACTATTTGTTAGTTATATAATGTCAGAAATGATAATGAACTGGACTAGATATCTGCTGACTCTTAGTACCTGTGAATGTAATTAGATTGTTGCATATGTTGTTCATCGATATTACTGTCAGCATCTGATACTAACTGCTTTGAAATCAATATCACTGTTTGTTTTGTGCAGTTAGTAGCTCTGGATGCTCGCTACAGGCTCTCAGAATCAACAGACTACGAGGTGAAGGTCGCATTCCTTCAGCATGCAATTACCTCAGGTTGCCGAAACTACTACAACGAAGTGGAAAAGACCTTGAAAGAAGTAGGCCGAATGAAGTATCTACGTCCACTTTACACAGCACTAGCTCAAGGAACTGGAAAAGAGGAGGAAAAGGTACTAGCCAAAAGAATCTTCACCGAAGCTCAAGATTGCTATCATCCCATAGCTCAGGGAGTGGTCGTATCTATTTTATCCAAGCACCTTTAGATCTCTACCAAATGCCCCTTTAGAAACTGGAACTTTTTATCTTAATGTGAATCATTTAACTTGGAGCACATTTCAGCAGAAAGTCGAATTTTAGTCCTTTATTTCCAGTTTACAGCCCCGGTATCTGAGGTTTGTCATATTAAAAATTTCGATACTTATATTTTGGATATTAGTAATTCCGGTACCTACCGTACACATTTCCGAATCGAAATTGCTAATATTTTGTGTAAGGTAGGTACCGAAATTTCTAATATGCAAAATATAGGTACCGGGAATGCTAATTTAGCAAACCCCAGGATTTAACTCATCTATTCGGTTCAATCCGAGTCCCGATTGGTCGGTACAACCTTCTGTTCGGTTCACAAGTCAATTCGATTTCGGTTCAAAAAGAAAACCGCTGATTGCGCCACAATTCTCGATCGGAGATAAACTTCTGCGTACAAAATCGATTTCGGGTCTTTATTGTCGATTTCAGCATCGGACGACGACGATATCTTCAACCGAAAAGCGCCGGCTCAGGTATGGAATTGAAGTTTGGGTTTTTTGTTTTTGTTTTTTAATTAGGTGTGTCACATCAGTGGAGCAGTTAGTTGATCACGATAGGAAGAATTAGGTCAATGGAAACCTAATTAGAGATATTTAATTCTCATAGAGTTCCTACACCATGATAGTTTTTTGTTTGTTTAATTTTTGTGGTTTGAATCTGGTAAAGATGGATCAGCCTGAAGATGAATCTCATGGTGGGAGTGAAACACTTGGCAACAAGGATAATGAGGTGAGCATTGATGTGATGGATGTAAATTCTGGAGTCAAGTCAATCATTACTAATGGTTATTTTGTGTAGGTGTTTATTGAAATAGGTGCATGTTTCATGTTTTACTTTTTATATTTGGATAAAGTTTACTTTTTTTTAAGATTCCGTTAGGAGTGGAAGTGTATTTCATACGAAAGATTGAAAGAGTGACCGCATTGTCAGCTGCATTCGTAAATTTTATTAGTAAACATTCAATGTTCAGGAACAGATTGCTCGTCTTGAGGAGATCAAGAAATCAATGGAAGCGAAGTTGGCTCTTCGAAAGAACAATCTGAATCCAGAGAGACCTGGTTTGTATAGTTGTTGATTTGTGTCTTCACTTGAATTCTTATAAGCAAAATAGCTTTGGTTGTTATAAAATAGTTGAGATTCTCTTTAGCGACGTCTGAAGATTAACAATCTGAGTAAATAACTGGATAGCCTATCAACTAGAATGATCAAGTGTGGCTTCTGCTTCAGATGCGGCTTTTCTTAGGAGTCTTGATTCTAGCATCAAGCGGAACACAGCAGTGATAAAAAAGCTCAAACAAATAAATGAGGAACAGAGGGATGGTTTGTTGGATGAACTAAGGAGTGTGAACCTTAGTAAATTTGTCAGTGAAGCAGTGGCAGCTATATGCGAGGCTAAACTGAAGTCTGCCGACATCCAAGCAGCCATTCAGGTACTTATATATGAAAAAGTAACCATGTTCATCATCGGTATATTGACTGTATTTACCTTTTCAGATGATTTGTAGTTTTTAACCACCTCCCTCAACAAAACTGTCCACACTTGAGACTATATAAAGAATGATTTACTAGTTGCTTTTTTAATGGCTGTGTGTGTGTTAACATATTAAATTAGTAATCAACCTCGTAACTACTTAACAAATGTGAAAAGTGTGCCTGTGATGTCAAAGAATCTTACAGAGACATGTTTGGCAGATTTGCTCATTGCTTCACCAAAGATATATAGATTTCTCGCCAACACTAGCTCAAGGTCTTTTAAAAGTGTTTGCTCATGGTAAATCAGTTGAGGATGTGGAATCTGACAAGACGTCGAAGGCTATGAAGAAAAGAAGCACACTAAAGCTTCTGGTGGAACTTTTCTTTGTTGGAGTTATTGAAGACAGCAGTATTTTTAACAATATCATCAAGGATCTTACGAGCCCAGAGCACTTTCGAGACCGAGATACAACTCTAACAAATTTGTCACTTCTCGCAAGTTTTGCGCGGCAAGGGAGAATATTCCTTGGTCTTCCCTTGACAGGACAAGAAATTCATGAAGAGGTGCCTCTGCCTTTGTTATTCATTCCTTACACCTTATATGCAACCAGTCAGTCCATGTTTTATGCATTTATTAATTTTCATTTCACTTCTTATTGAGCGTGACTTTTTTTTCCCGAGCGTGCTTACCAATTTTTAGAGACGTCTAAGTTATTGAGGTCAACTGTAGGTAATAAAGAACCGTCTTTTAAATCAACTGACGAGATATTAGTCTTTAAGGTTTTATTTGAAGCTTATCTTTTGAAAGGGTAGTTTTTGTTTTGTTTTTATCCACTACTTAGTGTGTAGGCTACCAGTGCAAAATTTTGGGGTTTGCTGATTGCTGTTATATATTGCAATGTTGATAGATGGTCTCTAACCCTAGTTTAGGCATGGTGTTTAGTTGTACTTATAATAGGACTGAATAACATACTCAAAGTTTTAGTATGTTTGGGAGGAACTACATGAAGCCGTTGTAAGTTTTGACCCAACTCTGTTGCATTTGTGAATTCTGTGTTGTATTATTCTTCATTCCTAACCTGTCAGTCCTACAAAATCATTCATTTGGATTTGCTGTAACTGAAAAACTCATTCCATGTCATTTCAGTTTTTTAAAGCACTTAATATCACTTCCGAGCAGAAGAAATTAATCAGGAAAGGTTTTCTTACTTACTTTGATGCGGTGGTTGAATTACTTCAATCTGAGCATTCTGTAAGGTTCTTTACCCTGTGCTGCCCTTCTTCCAGTTTTTAATCTTGATGCTTCAATCATTTTTCTGTATCTTAATTCGTTTGTCGATTACTTATTCGTGACTCCTCTTAACTGCAGTCACTTCGCCAAATGGAGCATGACAACGCGAAGATTCTGAGTGCGAAAGGAGAGCTCAGCAATGAGACTGCCTCATCATATGAGAAACTTCGAAAATCGTATGATCAACTGTATCGTAACATTTCTTCGTAAGTCTGAAGAAACCATACTTGCTGAAAAGTATTGACCGACTAATATCTTACATCTGTTTATTATTTATTCTGAACATGACATAATCTGATGGTCATATTTTTTTCTCATACCCTCCACTTTTCATCTGGCAAGTTCACATTGTTACATTCAACTATTCAAGCTTCTCATTATTCCTATATTATGACCTATTTTTATAGCTTAGCTGAAGCACTTGATATGCAACCTCCAGTAATGCCTGAGGATACCCACACAACTAGGGTCACTACGGGTGACGATGGATCTTCCCCTGTTGCAGTCAAAGATTCGAGTGGTCCTGAACCCATTTGGGATGATGATGATACCAAAGCTTTTTATGAATCTTTGCCTGATCTCAGGTTTGCATATCAAGACTATTATTCGCGTTCGACTCTTTATCATGTTAAGCTGTATGTATAAACTGGCTGCTATGCAGGGCATTTGTTCCTGCAGTTCTTTTGGGGGAGGCAGAGTCGAAGGTGACCGAGCAACCTTCCAAGGCCCAAGATAGTTTGGATGTGAGTATATAAATAATTTATGGATATGCAGAGTATTTAAAATAAGGGTTAAGGTGGAATAAGTGTTATGACATTTTTACATCAGTAAAATGATAAGATTATGGTGAGCAGTTGTTTTTAGAGGTTCAAGTCATATGGCCCATCTCCTCGTTGGCATTATTGAATAATTTTTTGTCAGTAATTATATTAACTGATAAGAATTCTCAGTAGCCAGATAATAGTGCTCTTGCATGTGCCCAATGTTGACAAATACTGTGGGTGAAGGTGTCAAGGTGGATATCTTTTGCTTCCTTTTAGGGGGTTCGTTCCAGTTCTGAAATACTGGTTCATGATTGTTTGCATGAATCATATGCGCATTTGTTTGATTATCATTTCTATACAAGTTTTTTTCAAAGTGGTATCATATTCATGGAATTATACAATCTGTTGTACATAGCTGTTATTCTTCATTGCATGCAAGAAGTTTAATTCTTGTTAAGTGACAAGTATTTCATTTTCTTTTAGGATGTAGCATCAGATTCAGATCTAGGCCAGACGACATCTCAAGGTTTATCTGATGCCCCTTCAGATATAGTCTCTGTTCAGGAAGGAAAAAGCAAAGAGAAAGAAAAGGGAAAAGAAGAGAAACAGAGCAGAACGGAAAAAGAGAAAACAAAGGACAATGAAACTCATCGTAAAGGAGATGCTGAAAAGGATAAGACAAAAGGTCTTGAAGGAACAAGTTTGGATGGTCTTTTACAGAGGCTTCCTGGCTGTGTAAGCCGCGATCTAATTGATCAGTTAACGGTAAAGATGCATCCATAGCGTAATTCATGTGTGTCACAAATTTGTCTTTGTTATGTCGATAGGATTTTATGTGTGCCGTTTTAATTTGCAGGTTGAATTTTGCTATCTGAACTCGAAGGCTAGTCGTAAGAAGCTTGTGAGGGCATTGTTCAACGTACCGAGAACATCCCTTGAACTGCTACCATACTACTCGCGGATGGTTGCCACATTATCAACTTGTATAAAGGATATTGCCTCTGTGCTAGTGCAGATGTTGGAGGAGGAGTTCAACTTCCTGATTAATAAGAAGGTCAGCATGAGCTCAAGAATATTGATACGATTTGTTGCATCATCTTCTTCCTTCATGTTATCTGCTCTACTTTGGATAATCAAAAGTAAGTTAACTCTACATGTCACTCTTCAATAATATGCATGTGTTGCATTGCATGTTACAGGATCAGATGAATATTGAGACAAAAATCAGAAATATCAGGTTCATTGGAGAATTGTGCAAGTTCAAAGTAGCTCCACCTGGTCTTGTTTTCAGTTGCTTGAAGGTGAATTTATGTATCTTTTACAGACTAGCACCCAGTTTGGTGGTTGTTGCTTGCAACATGTTTGATGTTTACTTTGGTTGCGCATCTATTAATTTGTTTGAAGACAACACCAATATTTAAATCTCCTCGTGAAAATCAGTTTCAATGTCGAATCTTCAGCCATTAATTTGTATTCCTTTGCTGTTTGATATCCCAGTTGATCCATCTTACTTGCAAGTCCATATGACTTCATGATGCTTGTTTTAGTATAATTTCCTGATGAATCGAAAGTATCCTGAGAATGAATTAGTGATGCCATGGTGTGTGATCGAAATTCGAAATCAACAGTAAACACTATCTTGTGTTGCTATTCCATTATAAATGGTTCAGTAAACTGATTACTTATGTAATAACAAGGTCAAATTGTTTTCAACTTGTCATCTTTCATTTGAGTTTTTTGGTCTGTTCCTACCAGGCTTGTTTGGATGACTTCACTCATCACAACATTGATGTTGCCTGCAATCTGCTTGAGACATGTGGTCGTTTTTTGTACCGATCTCCTGAGACGTCGCTGCGCATGGCAAACATGTTGGGCACATTGATGCGGTTGAAAAATGTAAAGAATTTGGACCCTCGTCATAGTACCCTTGTTGAAAATGCCTACTATTTTTGCAAACCACCGGAAAGATCTGCAAGAATCTCTAAAGTGCGCCCGCCATTGCATCAGGTAAACCCTCTTGTAGCCTGAATGATCATTTTTGTTGTTGTATTTTGTGGATGTTTAAGATGCTTAATGAACAGCTTCTTATGTAATTGGTGCAGTACATTCGGAAGCTGCTTTTCACGGATCTTGACAAGACGACCATGGACCATGTGTTACGCCAGCTTCGCAAGTTACCATGGGACGAGTGTGAGGAGTATCTTTTAAAATGCTTCATGAAGGTTCATAAAGGAAAATATGGGCAGATACATTTGATTGCTCTGCTAACGGCTGGTTTAAGTCGGTATCATGATGACTTTGGCATTGGTGTTGTGGATGAGGTTGACTTTCCTTCCTTTTTTAGAAGAATATTAGTGTAATGATAAATAATCAGCATGTATGGAAGTTTGATTACCATGATCATTAAATTACGTTGTGCATTTAACTCGCAAATTTGCTCCACTAGTTTCACATATACATTTTACAAGAGTGATGCCACGACTATCAGGTTTTGGAGGAAATCAGAGTGGGCTTGGAGCTCAATGAGTACGGAATGCAACAAAGGCGGATCGCTCATATGAGATATTTGGGGGAGCTATACAACTTTGAGCTTGCAGACACTTCAGTGATATTCGAGACTCTGTATTTACTACTGGTTTTTGGACATGGAACGGCAGAGGTACGTAATGGACAAATGATCTTTTGTGTTAAGGATATATATGTTCCCTACTTCGTATGTAGTTCATAAAGGAGGCAGGTTACACATATGATGTCATAATGATAGTGTAAATTGTTGCTTTGGTATACCATACGTTGTATCATAGCTAACAAAGGTAGCCACTTAAAATAATACTCATGGGATATCTGACTTGATCGAAATAGTTCTTTTTCCTTCTTAATATAAATGCAGGCTTACAGAAAATGCATAAGATAACTTGAAACTTAGCTTTCTACTGTGTTTGTTCCCAGCAAGATGTGCTTGATCCACCAGAAGACTTCTTTCGTATCCGAATGGTTATCACACTTCTTCAGACCTGTGGACAATACTTTGGCCGAGGCTCGGCTAAGAGAAAACTTGATCGCTTCTTATTATACTTCCAGAGATATATCATCAGCAAAGGCGCTATCCCACTTGATGTCGAGTTCGACTTACAGGCCAGTCTTTCAACTTCTGTCTAGCTGCAATTTTTGTTCAGTGCATCTTCAGTAATGATCATATAGGTATAGCGTTCAGTTGACTTATTCCCATCTCTTTGGTTTTTAGAGGAAAATCAGTATGGGAAACTCATTCTTTCATAAACTTATTTCTAGAATTGTTCAAGTAAAAAGAATGAAGTAAGCACTGTGAGTGGTGACACCTATTGGCGATTTCTTTATTTTAAATGCCTTGTTGAGAAATCAAAAAGCAGCCATCTGTGCAAAAGTTTTAAAATCAAAAGAGAATATACCTGCAAGCTTAATAACAAAGTTGAACTAGAATTTGACTGGCATTCTGCTGGTGGTGAAGGAGAAATGAGGATAACGTTTTATATTTTGGTTGCAACATATTAGGTACTCAGGAAAACTGAATATTATGTATCATTGTTGTAGCATATCGAGTTCTGTGAAGTGATTGTAGTACTCACGCTAGGCATGATTCAGGACCTATTTGCGGCCTTGCGCCCAAAGATGACGCGTTTTACATCTCCAGAAGAGGTTGAGGCAGCTTTGGTAGACTTTGAGGAAAGTGAACGTGCATCTTCAAATGAAAAGACAAACAACACTAAAAATTTTGATGGTGAAAAGCGGTCTAGTAGGTCTAATTCTAAGGCTATGTTGCTGAATGGAAAGAATGATGCAAATGGGATCAGTGAGAACGGGAAGATCCATGGTGATGCTGATGGGGATAGTGAAAGTGAGAGTAGCATCATTGATCCAGCAGAAGAAGAGTCGGATCAACATGGAAGTAACAGTGAGGATGATGAAGATGATGGTGGACCGGCTGTTTCAGATGAAGATGGAGCAGTTTGTGTGAGACAGAAGGTAGCCGATGTGGATCCCTTGGAAGAAGCTGAATTCGAGCAACAGCTAAAAGCTGTTATACAGGCAAGAGTCCATTGTAGAGTTCTTTATGATTGACTGACATTTTTAAGCTATAACTACATGTTAGTTTTTTACTTAAGTTGGGTTGAAGGAAATATAGGGTTTTCTTTCTTCCCAAGGATGACCAGATTGGTTTATTCCTCATCATGCCGATTCTGTGTTTTATATGATGTAGGAGAGCTTAGAATCTCGCAGGCAAGACATACGTACACGCCCTACTTCTACCATGATGATACCAATGAACTTATTTGAGGGATCTGCCAAAGACCAACATGGAAGGAGCGGTGAGGGCGAGAGTGGCGATGAAGCATTATATGAAGAGTCTGGATATAACAGGGAGGTGCAAGTAAAAGTTCTTGTAAAACGAGGCAATAAGAATCGAACCAGACAAATGTTCATTCCTCGAGACTGCTCACTCGTACAAAGCTCCAAACAGTTGGAGGCAGCTGAGCTTGAGGAGAAACAAAACATCAAACGATTGGTGTTGGAATACAACCACAGGGAAGAAGAAGAAGAAATGAGTGGGCTAGGAGGTCAGGGACAAGGTTTCATTCAACCCAGCAACATCAGAGGCTTTCACAGAGGCAGCACATGGGATGGGCCCGGTGGGAGGGGTGGAAGATTTTACTACAAACCTCACCATCACAGTGGCAATGAAGGCTACTACAGCAGAAAGCGGTGACACAAAATCAGGAGGTGGGAAATGTGCATCAGTCATGGTGACGGGAGACACCTAAATGCTAGGCCGCTTCATAACTTATTGAGCACAAGGGAAAGGAGTTTGTCTCACAGCTAAGCGTATACTTGTAGTTTTGGTCAGCCTTTCAGTCATCAATGCAAGCAGCAGGGAGTTGCGCCGGCTCCAGACACCACACTTGATTACTGGGCATTGTTCAGAACATTCTGAAGGGGCTTGAAATTACATTGAGATTAATCTCAACTCTCAAGGATCACTCGTGCGTTTCCCGAAATGTCAAGTTTGGATATATATATTGCTGCTTGCAGTCGTTCGTATAAAGTGTTTGGAAAAAAAAGACTAGTATTTGAATACTGGGAAAATAAAAGTTTCATAAGAATGACCTCTTTGATAGTGCCTCAAATCCAGTCTTACTTTACGTGGTTCAATCATTTGAACATCTCTTGGATTCTGAAGCAGCTCTTTCCAATGTATTGTTGCGCCTTTGTCGTCATATCATTAGAGACTAGAGTCGATGACTTTTGAAAACAACTGAATGAAAATGCTCCGCATGATATATCTAACCACGATTATATCATATATAGTTGGCATTTTGCAAGGATAGAGTTAAGTTTATGTGTAGACATGCATATGTTCGAGCAGTGTAAATTAGTAGTAGCTAGTTTTCACGGCTTCCTCGCTCTGGGGGCTTTCTCTTTGGTTCATAAAAATTATCACTCCTACGCGGTGAAGTCTTGTAGACCATTTCCATAGCTATCTTGTTTGTTTTAGCTTCTCTCTTTTTCTTGATAGATTGCTGGTTCTTCTTCTCGAGACTCTGCTGGTTGACGTACGTTGAGACTTGAGGGGGTGTTTTGTCCTAAGAAGGTTAACTATCTCTCCCGCTCTCTCTCTCTCTCTCCTGACGGGTTTTCTTTCTAATCTGACTCTGCTCCCATTTTCTGGTTCTTCTAAAGTATTTCACAATCTCCTTTTTTGGTTGCTTCTCTTCTCTTTAACAATTTAAACAGTTTTGTTACTTTCCCCAACTTAGGCTAGGCTCCTCTTCCGATAGAAAGTTCCCAGACTCATCCTCGACTTTGAGGCACTGACTCCTCCCAACTGCGAGATATGTCTCAATTGATTTTTGTTATTCTTGCACTTACTCCTAATTCCACCTTGACCCGTTGGAGGGGCATTGCAGTGTATATATCCTTCTATATATCTATCAAGTGGATTATATATTTTACATATTTATTGTCTCACTGAAGATGCTCTTACATGCCAAGTGCTAACCATCGTGCTATATGTATACTCTAACTTCCCAGCATCACAACATCTTTTTAATAAATAATCTTTATCTCGCTCTAGAAACAACCATTAATTTTCGCTCAAAAAATACGGAGGATTTTCCTCCCTTTCCAGTCCTCACTACTGTTCTCTCTTCTTTGCTTTCAAATGTTTTAGGAACCCCGTGATCTGCATCTGCCCCTCCCCTCCCAATAAATATCATATATATGTGCCCTCCAAATTAGGGCAACTTCTTACTGAAGTCTGAAGACGATGCATATCACTAGCCCCTCCAAGTATTTTAGGTGCTTGTTTTCTATGGCCTCGAACTTTATCGTATTAATTAGTAAAAGTACCACAAGCGGCTTAAAGGTCTACAAAAATCTTAAAATGTTATCCTCAGTAAACACAAGGGGTCCGAGAGAATAAGAAGCATATTTTTAATTAGCTTCGTGGGAAAAAAATTGCGTAAAGGGTTTTCCTCAGTATCCATAGCTGCATGCATGCACTACATTATGCCCTGGCCTCCTGAGAATAGAGACACACATGTACTCTCTCTGTCGTGAAATGATCTTCATGTTTGGGTTGTGTCATATTTTTAAAGAAATAATAAGAGTGTGAGAGATAAAATAAAATAAAGATAAGTGAGTGGAGAATAAAGTATGAAAGAGAATGTTATTTGAGAGATAAAGTAGGAAAGAACCGCCCGAAATAGAAACAGAAAAAACAAAAGGGGACATCCAAAATGAATATAGGAAAAATAAAAGACGACAAATGAAGTACTTGTCATGCATGCTATATAATGATTTTGCATTTGCTATTGCCTAATAGTATTTCTATAACTACGGAAATAAACTCCAACTTTGTACATAACGTTTCAGTATCTCCCTAGGTTGCTATGTAGCTCTCAAAATCATTCTGCTTGCATGTATACAAACCTGGAATGTGCTTCAGTTATAGAAACTGAAATTTGTGAATTGTAAAAGTGACAAATTTAATTTCAAATTATGATAAAGTAGTGAATAGTATTCATTGAAATAATATTGTGTAAACTTGTGAAATCTGGAAAGAGGCATGAATATCTGATACGTTGCAAAACAAAGTTTTCAAAACCATGTATATAAAGAAACCCTAGAAACTTCTTCCATCAGTGCTGCCCTCCTGGTGGTGATCCAGTGGAGGATGCTCCAGCCAGACCTCCTGTCTGCTTCTTGACATATTTCCTGCCCCAAACATGTTTCCCATTAATTGAAAACTTTGCTTTTACATCTTTGCCTCCCAGAACGACATCAATAAGAGCCTGGGTTTTAACAACCATCCTTGCATACAGGATTTGTTCATCAGGGGAAACCTCTTGCATATGTATCCCATCAATTACATCTCCATTTCTCCTAATGATAGAAAACAAAAAAAATTCAAAGCAAAACATTCAAATACTTATATTGTAAACTATTTAGGGATGAAAAAGAAGAGAGAGATGGAATTTATCTTACCTAGTAAAAAACTCTCTGACCTCAGCTTCAGAAATTGGGTAACCTTTAGAGAAAGTCAAAAAAATTGTACGCTCATCAGGAGGAACTTCGGAACCAGCAGTCCTCTGATCATTACCCCCTCCAGTGCATGTCATATGTATCTCATCTAAAAGATCTCCCATTTCAGCACTCATTATCTCTTTCTCAACCTGAGATTGATAAGGTGGTTGGGGTGCAGTCGCCTCAATATAAGCGCGTGGGTCTATAGAACCACCATAAGCCATTGGAACAGATGGAATATTGCTACTCCCTGGAGCAAAGGTTCCTGCACTAGGGGGAATGTTGAATCCACCAGGTGCCCGAAATGGAACATTACCCAGCAATGGAGAACTACTTGGACTCACTTGGAAAAGTGAGAATGACTGTTGTTGGCGATTCTCGACCACCTTTTGAATAATGTCATCAAATGCTTTGACACAAGTCTCATTCATCAAGTGTGTCACTCCTCGAATGACTCCAAGGCGACGGCCGTGAAAAAATCTGAGGGTTATATTATCACATTTGAACATCAAAGTTTGCAACAACGGAATCTCACTAGAATTCACATCCTCGTGAATATAGGGAAAATCATCATTGTCAACAACTTTAAGGACAGTGGCAGCCTCATCAGTGACATGGTATAAAATGGTATCAGGAAGCTGCAACAAGCGGCTAACCAACTGCAAATTACTAGTGGTACGCTCAAGCCAAAGCAAGAAAGCCATAACCTGCATGGTCTCAGTCGGGTCACGTCCCAATCCAATGACCAAGCGAGTGAACAACTTGCGATCAATTGAATGATAGATTTTAAATTCTTCAATAGAAACGAAAGAGCCATCATATGAGACTGTGTTGGTAGTAGGGTTTTGGAAAGGAGAGGCCATTTCTATCTCAATGAAGATGAGAGACAGGTGATGACTCTGAGAATGGCAAGAAGGGTTTATATAGATTGAAGGGATGTGTAAGCAAATGAATGTGACTCTTTGAACGGGGGATGTGAAAGGTCTCTTGTTGAAGCCATTGTTGCTGAATGGGAATTAGCAATAACTAGGGTTTTCTATTTTAGGATTACATTATTTGAATGAGAGCAGGATTCATTTCTCAATAAGGCAGTATTTGAAAACACGATTAGTGAAAAGGGAGGGGGGATGAACAGAAAATATGTTGACTTGTTCGGAGCGTATCTTAATCATGGATGAGAGGGGGTACGGTGGGGGGATTAGGGTTTTTGTTGTGACTGAAGTATGATAGAGGAGAAAATGGAAATGAATTGTTGGCTTTGAGATAGATTACATACACATGATTTTATTTCATAAATAGACGTAAATCGACTTAACCATGGTCTGTTCCAAAACAATCTGTCAATTGATTTTTTACTAATTTATGTTCTATTGCGGTAGGTTTTTGCACATAGAATTTTTTAAATACTCAATAGGATACCTTAACAGAACCATCCTCTCAAGTGCCACTTAGTATAAACTAGGATGATTGCATATGATAGAACTTTATAATCTTTTTTGAATTGTTTACTCTTTTATATGAACCATTGCCTAAATGCAAAACAAATTATTTTTAATCGAAAACTGCCATATTAATACCACTATTTTATAAAAACCACATTGTCAAATCTAAATTTTCATTTGTCACTAATGAAATGTTGCTACGTACACTACAACCATACCGTCTCATTAAGTATTTATAATTTTAAATTCAAAAAATTCAAAACATAAGAAAAAATGTGAAAATTCTATAAAAATCAGCATTGCACAAAAATAAAGTTTAAAAGGTGATGAATAAAAAAATTAGCATTTATGATTTTTTTCAAATGTTTAATAAAAATCAGTGTAGGATAAAATTAATATATAAAAAATGATGCCAAAAATGCAAATTATTATAAGCAATGCATTTGAAATTCCTTTTGTGCATTTTTTTGTTTCATAAATGCTAATCATTTCGCATTGCATTTTGAATTTATATGAGTTATAAGAATGAATCATCATTTTTGTGCAATGTTGTTTTTTTTTTTTTGTCGAATTTGCTTTGCAGTTTTGGCATTATTTAAAAATTTAAAATAATGATATTCCGAGGATGGTTTTCAAAAAAAAATACTTTTGTTAAATACCCACGTTGGAAGTAACAATCTTGATATACTATCGCTCAATTTCCTCAAATATGCAACATAAGTCTGGTTACATGCATGTTTTAGTGACAAGGTTTTCATTTTCATAGTAACGGAATAATTGAGGAAACATGACTCATATATACCCTGACCAACGAAGTAATAATGTTATTATTGATGACTAGTGGGTGATCCGTCGTCCCGACGGAAATTTTCTTCATGTTTTAATTCAATTTTAATAATAATTTTCAACATTTATCTCTATAATTTTATTCTTGTAATTGAAATTTTTGAATGCTACATATTTTTTAATTTTTTGAATATAGTTTCATTAT
>JAWWMW010134511.1:0-19023 GCA_035048345.1 Echeveria elegans
ATTTATTTTGATTCCTGGCGTCGTTCTGCACAAAATAAGGTGTTGTGGGCAAAAATCGGAAATCGTTAACTTGAAAACTGTTATTTGGCTTTATGCAACGGTTTTAATACAAATCGTTGCGTATACCCAACAATACGCAACGGTTTTATATAAAACAGTTGCCTATACACAATAATTACGCAACGATTTTTAGTAAAATCGTTGTCTATACACATTAAATACGCAACACACAAACAAATACGCAACGGTTTTTCAAAAATCGTTGCCTATACACAAAATTTTTTTTGAACCTTTGCACCGGTATTATTGAATACCGGTGCATAGTTTCAACAAGTATGCACCGGTAATGCGTAATACCGGTGCCTAAATGAAAACTACGCACCGGTATTGCAAATACTGGTGCGTAATTTGTTAAATTTTTTTTGAACGTTTGTACCGGTATTATACAATACCGGTGCATAGTTTCAACCAGTATTATTTATTTCGTGTCTCAAACTTGAACTTATTTTAATCTCAATCCGATTTATTTATATTTAAATTATGTACAATATATAATTGAATTAATAATTGGGGGTGCGGGTAAGGGAGTGTGTGAGATAGTTAGGTCAATTTCGCCGTAGGACCCGCGGGAGTGTGAGGGGTGGGAGGTGCCATTAGTAGTGCCCTTAATGATTCTTGATATGATTATTGATTCCACTAAATAGATAAGTGCACATTTTGATGGACAAATATATACACTTCTATGCATTTAATTTGATTTTAGAGTGTTTTTCAATCAATAACATGTGTGCAATCAAATACACCCACAAGATTGAATTCTATTAGCGCCTCATATAGCGTTTTAGTGTCTTACATGTTACACATATCTCACGTGATTCCATCTAAGTTTCAACAATCATAAAATGGACGTGATAACCTTAAAAAAGTTTGAATCTTTTATAAAATATTGATAAAGTATATATATTTTGAGCTTATATATGAATTTTATAATAATAATTAAATATTTATTTTATTAAATATTTATTTAAACATATATTCAAAATGTTCACGAAAACATCACTTTATTCATTTTCAATTTGCTCCGAAAAATCATGTTCAGGCCTTTTGGGCGAACTTGGTTGGACACCCCACCTTCCAATTTCGCGAGCGATAAACTTCGGAATGGGCCGTTTGATTGGGCTTATTATTTATTGGGCCTGCACAGTATCAAGTGTGTCAAATGAGACTGCATTCTCACACACTTGATGACTTGACCAAAATCCCTTTCGCGACGGCACGTCGTACATCATCAACGAAAGCATTTATCAAATCCCAAGCGCCCCTCAAAACCGTCAGATCAAAATCTAACGGTCAAGATCATCTCACACCGTCCCTCGATCTTCCATCTCGTCCTCACCGCAACACAAGAAAACAACCGCACGAATCGCCGCTGTGGTCCGATTCGATCCGATCAAAACAGGAAGCGACGGAAATGGGAGTCGATTACTACAACATACTGAAGGTCAACCGCAACGCCAGCGAAGACGATCTACGCAAATCGTACAAACGCCTGGCGATGATATGGCATCCGGACAAGAATCCGACGCGGAAGAGTGAGGCGGAGGCGAAGTTCAAGCAGATTTCAGAAGCATACGATGTGTTGAGTGATCCACAGAAGCGGCAAATCTACGATTCTTATGGGGAGGAGGCGTTGAAGTCCGGCATTGTGCCGCCGCCGCCAACGTCTTCTTCGGCATCTTCGTCTGGTGTTAGGAATGGGAGTCACAGGAGTGGGACCGGGACGAGTTTTAGGTTTAATCCGAGGAATGCGGAGGATATATATGCGGAGATGTTTAGAGGATCGGAAGGGATTGGTGCTGGTGGAGGGCCGGAGAGGATGAAGACGTTTAGGGATGGATTTTTTAGGACGTCGACTGGGCCTGGGGGAGAGTTAAAGAAGGCGACAACAGTGGAGAAACCATTGGCTTGTAGTTTGGAGGAGCTGTATAAGGGTGCTAAGAAGAAGATGAGGATTTCAAGAACTGTTGCTGATCCTGCTACGGGGTATGTTGGTCTTTACATTGCTTTTTAATTCCCTGATATTTGGAAATTATGTGTTTAAACTGGATTTTGAAATTAGGAATGTGAATTCGCTGCTATAGATTTTTATTTTTTGTTTCCATGTGTATGTCTGCGTATATGGACTGGATTGCGAATGACTGTCTTTCATCGTTGATTTTCTGTGCATCTGTCGTAAGGTTAAGGATTAATGCGATATAATGTTGGTTTCAGTTGATCAGGTCTTGATGAATCGAAGTGGCATGTGTAGTTCCATGTTCATTGCATGATTTTTGTGATAAGGTTGCTAAAATGAGAGTATTGGTTTAGAGGATGATTTGATAACGGTTGTGATGTGTAGAATTCTCAGAAATCTAAGTTAGATACATTCCTGAAGAGCTATACAAGTCTGAATAACTTGTTAAGGAGGGAGAAACAATATCTTTTTAAGTTACTCTACCAGTAGTCAAGGTGAGGAAGCTGAGTGTTTCAATTGATTGTTAGTTTTGCAAGAAACCGAGTTTTTCTATTGACTGTTGGTTTTGAAGCAACAAATTACTTGACAAAAGATTAGGGGTTAAGAAAACTGACATATTTGTATATCCCTCTCAATTTGAACCAATCAGGTTCCTGATAAATTAGAATTCAAAGTATGAAAGTATTTTATAGTATGGGTATTTAGAGTAGTGGTGGCTACAGTTAAGACTTAAGAGGATAAGGATGAATTGATAAAGGTTGTGATGGTTATAAATCCCAGGACTTAGTTAGAGACATTCCTAGAGAGATGAGAGATTCTGAAGTCTGAACTAAGGAAGGAGAAACGGTATCTGTTTTAGTTATGTACTTATGTTACCGGTAGACGGTACTTGAGGTTTAGAGATTGAGTTGTTCCCTTGACAAATGGTTTTGCAGCTAGAAGTTACTCAACAAAAGATTAGGAACTGTCAAAAGTGAAAGACTGGTAAATCGCTCGCAAATTTTTTTTTATCAAATCAGGTTTCTGAAGTTCTAACATAGGTTTCTATAATACTTGAGATATACCTAGGCTTAGCAAGGTTGTCCGGGTGGTTGGTGGCCATTCCCATCCTTGCTTGTAGGGTTATTGTTAGCTTCTATCTCCTATGGGACAAACTCTGATATTGGTTGAATATATGAGGAACAATAAGAAATATCGTGCATTTGTCTTGGTTTATGAGGATATTTATTAAGGCAGATACATTGATCTGTTTAAGCTGAGGACATTATAAAACTGTTAATTTTACTGTGGAAATTATGGCCAGTTGTCAGGTGGACATCTGGTGATTGTGACTAGCAAAAGATGTTGAATGATAAAAATCATGTATGGCTCTGAGAGATGAATGTGCTCGGGATATTTTTATTCCCGATGTAGATTTCCTTTCTTCTTTTGTAATGACAGGCTCAATGAGGTCGAACATAAATGCTATACTTGACTACCCTGTGTGCTGACGGAATTATAGATTTTTCCTTTTGTTTCACCGACACAAATACATGACTGGTCGAGATTCTAAAGCCTACAATTTTTGGGAGCCTGACCTGTACAGTTGCTTGCAAATAATTCTGATATCTAAATAGGAAAATGTGGTGTGCAGAGAAAATAGATTTTAACACCCATTTCGTGTATTTTTTTATTCCTGTAATAGGAATTCGATCAGTCAGGTTCAGTTTCTTGTGGGAAATAGCAAGTTTTTCTAGTACCAAGTGGTCCACATTGATAACTGTAAACTACCAATTATAACTGGTAATTTTTCATTGAATTTCAAGTGTTGATTATAGTGATTTCAGTTTCATTTGATGTGTAATTATCCTGATTGAATTTTGGAACTTAGCTCTAAAAGTTTTTTGTGAAACATATCAACTAAACATATGGGTTATCCCCACATAAGGTATCTTTTTTTACCTCTTGTACTTCCCATTAATACCATGCTTGTCACATTCTCAGAAGGATTCGGAATGCTGAAGAGATTCTGACGATTGATATCAAACCTGGATGGAAGAAGGGCACAAAGATTACCTTCCCTGAAAAGGGCAATTATGAGCCTGGTCTTCTCCCAGCAGATGTGACGTTCGTGGTAGACGAGAAGCCCCATCCGGTCTATGAGAGGGATGGAAATGACTTGATGCTCAAGGAAACAATAACGTTGCTAGAATCCCTAACAGGCAAGATCCTGGAACTGACAACCTTAGATGGCCGTCCGCTCTCAATCCCATTAACAGAGATCATAAAACCAGGCCATGAAATGATCATCCCCGATGAAGGAATGCCAATATCCAGAGATCCTAGACAGAAAGGCAGCTTGCGGATTAAGTTTGACGTTGAGTATCCAGCTAGACTAACAACAGAACAGAAAAACGATCTTAAGAGAATCATGGGATGAAAATCATGAGCATTATTTTCAAATTTAAATGTGTCAAATTTACTGTAATTTAAAATTTATTTAACAATTAATTCCATAAAATCACAACTATAATATAACATTTTTCACAAAATCGCCATTGTAAAATATTTTTTCATTTAATATAAAATTTGAAATTAACAAATACCAACATTTGTTAATATAAAAACTTAAAAATATTTAAAAATTAGAAAAATTGTAAAATAAATATATATGACATGTATAACATTGTCTGACCGGTTCATTTTGAAATTTTGCCGTTTAAAAAATAAATAATTTTTAAAACTTTTTTATTTGATAAAAATAAGTTTTACTAGATTTAAATTATTTTAAAATCTCCCTATATGCAATTTGAGAGTGGGGTTTGGTGGTTACGTTGACGGTTTCCATCCCATCCCCGCAAATCTACATTAAACCTCTCATCAAACTGAATTTATCTCTGTTATATATAAATGGAGAATCACATTTAATTAATTTATGAAAATATTATTAGTATTTTTATATAATCGGAATATATTTTTATAAATAAACATTAATTATAATGTTTATTTTTAAAAATATATTCCGATTATATAAAAATACTAATAATATTTTCATAAATTATTTATTTATAAAAATATATTCCGATTATTTTTATAAATACTAAAATATTCAAATAATATATCATAAACTTCAAAACAAAAAAAGAGAACTGTGCAACAAATACTAGTTTATTGAATTGTTCTTTTATTCATTTAGTTGTGTAGGGCAGGTTTCATAAATTGCTAATAATATGAGATATGTTTAGTAATTTTATAGTTTTCTCTGTATTAGCGTTTGTCTCTGTTTTCTTTTCCAATTAATTAGAAAATCATTGTCATCTCGTTTGACAATATTCAAGAAAATCATACACGAAGAGTTTCAAAGATTATTCAAGACTGTTCTGCAGGATATTGCATAAATGGTGCATGTCATTGCATGGGCTGTTTTACGGAATCAATATTTAAATGTATTAGACATCACTTTTAAATACAGCTACGAGTAATCCAATATTAAATACTAGACTGCGCTCTCGTCGTCTGACGGAAATTTTTCTCATGTCTCCATTTGATTCACCTAAAAATGCTAAGTGTTTCCTGTTCAATTTTAATTTTTAATGTTATTTTTTAATATTTTTAACTTTTAACTTTTTAATTATTAATTTTTAATATATAATTTTTAATTTAATGGGCCGAACCGGGCTCGTTATATTTAATTTTAATGGTACATTTATAATTAACAATAGAGGAAGGGGTAGTAAAGGAACTGTCTATTTGAACCGGCAGACTGCAGCCATGCTCCATTGTCTGCCTATTCCTAGCGTTCTGTCCGTCATCCCGATGGAAATACGGGAACAGGCGCTCTCCTAATTTAAATCCAACCAATCCAAATAACAAAAACATCATTAAATGGAAAAGAAATAGAAAAACAAAAAGCTATCAACTCCAACTCCCCGACCACTCCACGTGCCCCAACTCACAAATATAACGTCTCTCGCAACGTCGTTAACTCTATAACCAATTATATCCCGCCACGCGTCTCCCTCCACATGAAAATTCTAACTCTAGCGCCAGAAATCATCTCCGTCGTTACGTCCCCACCGCTTCTTATCTTCAACAAAAACAACACACAAACCGTCATCTTTCCATTTGTCATCTGCCAAAGAAAATCACAATCTCTCAACCATAATTTCTCATCCTTCTTCGTCCCTAAACCCTCATCTGAAACTACCTAATCGGCTTTAGATCCACAATAATAAAATTTAAGAAGAAGATTAAGGAGAGCTGGAGGGTTGAGTTTAGGGTTTCGTGTACCCAGCGATTATTCCCCTCCCCCCCCCCCCATTTCGATCAATTCCTCTCGATTCAGGTGCTCAAACTTCCCATCTTTCCTTTTCCTCAATTCTCATCTTCATTTCCGTCGTATCCATATGCAAACTTGGGGAACATGTATTAAACCATCAACAAAAAAAAACATTATGCCCATCTATATCTGTAACAGGCAGATCAATATAAAATTGGGCTTCGCAACGCAGCCCAGTATGATAGCCCGTTATCCACTGAAGGGGACACGTGGCATTCCCTATAACTCGAAACCATTCTCTTTCTCTCCACCAAAAATCCCAATCCCCGTACAAATTTCAAACTGAATCCTCCACAACTGTATGTCACATTAGAAAGATGAATATTTCCCCTTGCTGTTCAACATCGCATGTTTACATATATCCACACCTCAGTCATCGCTACCTGAACCGGAATCTGAATCATCTTCCTTCGCCATTCGGTAACCCTGGATTATTCACGAATCGGAGAGTGTTGTTGGCGACCGGAAAAGTACGAGCGAAACCTAGAGAAATGATTCTTGGTAATCCATCGGTAACAGTTGAGAAAGGTAAGTACAGTTACGATGTTGAGACTTTGATTAACAAGCTAAGTAGCTTACCGCCTAGAGGAAGTATAGCGCGTTGTTTAGATGTGTTTAAGAACAAGTTGTCCTTGAATGATTTCGCCCTGGTGTTTAAGGAGTTCGCTGTTAGAGGTGATTGGCAGAGGTCGCTGAGGTTGTTTAAGTATATGCAGAGGCAGATATGGTGTAAACCGAATGAGCATATTTACACGATAATGATAGGCGTTTTAGGCAGGGAAGGGTTGTTGGATAAGTGTCAGGAGGCGTTTGATGAAATGCCGGTGCATAATGTGGTGAGGAGCGTGTTATCATATACCGCGTTGATTAATGCGTATGGCAGGAATGGGAGGTATGAGGTTTCGTTGGAGCTGCTTGAGAATATGAAGAAGGAGAAGATTTTGCCGAGCATTTTGACTTACAATACTTTGATTAATTCAGGTGCTAGAGGCGGGTTGGATTGGGAAGGTTTGTTGGGATTGTTCGCGGAAATGAGGCATGAGGGTATACAGCCTGATCTTATCACGTACAATACTTTGCTTAGTGCTTGTGCGAATAGAGGTTTAGGGGACGAGGCAGAGATGGTGTTTAGGACAATGAATGAGGGCGGGATAGTTCCTGATATAACCACATATAGTTATCTTGTAAAAACGTTTGAGAAGTTAGGGAGGCTGCAGAGAGTTTCGGAGCTGCTGAAGGATATGGAGTCTGATGGAAACTTGCCCGACATATCTTCTTATAATATATTACTCGAGGCACATGCAGAAGCTGGGTCTATTAAGGAAGCGATGAGTGTATTTAGACAAATGCAAGGTGCTGGGTGTGGACCTAATGCATCTACTTACAGTATTTTGCTGCATTTGTATGGAAGGCATGGTAGATATGAGGATGTCCGAGAGCTGTTTCTTGAGATGAAAGTTAGTAACACTGAGCCGGATGCAGAAACATACAATATACTCATACAAGTCTTCGGCGAGGGTGGTTATTTTAAGGAGGTTGTAACTTTGTTTCATGACATGGTAGAAGAAAATGTTGAGCCAAATATGGAGACTTACGAAGGTATAATATTTGCTTGTGGAAAAGGAGGATTATATGAGGATGCGAAAAATATTCTTCTCCACATGAATAAGAACGGCGTTGTTCCAAGTTCGAAGGTTTATACAGGAGCTATCGAAGCTTATGGTCAGGCTGCATTATATGAGGAAACACTCGTCGCTTTCAATACGATGAATGAAGTTGGAAGCATGTCAACTGTTCATACATACAACTCCATGATTCACACATTTGCAAGGGGAGGACTATTCAGGGAAGCTGAAGCTATATTGAACAGAATGGAAGAGTCTGGTATTACACGCAACAGAGATACGTTCAATGGTCTGATTGAAGCCTATCGACAAGGTGGCCAATTTGAGAATGCCGTGAAGTCTTATGTGGATATGGAAAAGGCAAAGTGTGATCCAGACGAGAGAACTCTTGAGGCAGTTTTAAGTGTTTACTGCTTTGCTGGCCTCGTTGACGAGAGTAAGGAGCAGTTCCAGGAAATCAAAGCTTTGGGGGTACTGCCTAGTGTCATGTGCTACTGCATGATGCTGGCAACCTATGCTAAAAGTGACAGGTGAGTTTATTTATGTATTTTTTATTTGAGTGTTGTACATTGTATCTTTTATCATAAAAGTAAGAATATTACTGAAAAGTGAATAGTAATTGTATCAGCGAATTCTGTTTTACCAAAATTATTAGTATAGACAAAGATGTCTGTAATTAGTAACTGGGTCATGCAGATAATTTCTGTTAAATGGCGTTATTGTTTCCTACTTTGTTCTGCCATGTACAAGGTGTATCGTTTTGCCTAACATTTTCTAGATTAGCGTGATAATTTAGGTGGAAAAGAATCATTCTCTGTTGTCTTTCTAGATTAAAGGAAGCGGACTCTGCAAGCAGTTCGTTTTGCTTGTTTATATTTTGCTTTTGTATGCAATTGTACCGAACCTTGAACTACAAGAGTATGTAGCCAAAATACCTATTATTTATTATTCAATTTCTCTCAGGTGGGATGATGTATATATGTTTTTGGATGAAATGCTGGCAAACAAGGCATCAGATATTCACCAGGTGATTGGACGCATGATTAAAGGTGACTATGATGATGAATCTAACTGGCAGATGGTAGAGTATGTCCTTGATAAACTAAATTCAGAGGGTTGTGGTCTGGCGTTGAGGTTTTACAACGCACTTCTAGAAGCTCTTTGGTGGTTGGGTCAAAGACAACGAGGTGCAAGGTTGCTGGGTGAAGCAACCAGGAGGGGACTATTTCCAGAACTCTTCCGTAAAAGCAAACTCGTCTGGTCTGTTGATGTACACAGGTACTGGAGCATCAATGGCGCTAGTATGTTTAAAGATAACGAATTTCATTTTACTGTTGCAGTTTTTTTATTATGATTTCCGTACTCCAGGATGTGGGAAGGTGGTGCTTATACAGCAATATCAGTCTGGCTCAATGAAATTCACAGGTCATTCAGATCTGGAGAGGATCTCCCTCAAATTGTTGCTGTGGTTGTAGCGTAAGTCGTGGAAATTTTAGTAATAATTATGTTTTCGTTGCGAGCGGGGTTAATTTTATCATCTAGTTATGTATTTTATTTTGACAGTAAGCATTTAGCGTCAAAACTTACACAGACGTGCATTGTCTTTCCATGAATATATGCAAATTATCTGGTACTGATATTCAAAGTTTAAGAACTGCATTAATTAGGTGAATTTGATGGCTCCCCTTATGCACATAATTGGAGATTTATGTATAACTTTTTCATTTGATTGTTTTCTCACCGAGTTAGCCTTCTGTCTGAGCAGGCGCGGCATAATAGAGAAAGATTCGATCACAGGGGTTTTGCCCATTGCAAAGGCTGCATACTCATACCTGAATGATAATGTATCATCATCTTTCAGTGTTCCTGGATGGAACAAAGGCCGCATTGTCTGCCAACGGACTAATCTGAAGAAACTACTCTCGGAAGGATCCAAAAAGAATGATATCATTGATTTGAGTAACGCCCCTTTACCATCAGCAGAAACAAGAAGTGCAGCCAGCAATCTTAACGGTAGCCAATTTTCTAGCAACACAGATGTAAATGGCAACATGAGAACTGAATTATTGACAAGCGGTGTGTAAGAGCAGCTATGGCAATCCAAGTCAGACCTTCTCCCAACAAAGTAAAAGTCATCACACCCTAGTTAAAAGGCAAAGTGTAGCACACTTAAAATGATCTGTTAGCAAAACGACAGTTCCAACAACGGAGCATCAAGCTTCAAGCCTTATCCCTACAGTAGCAGGAGCTGAACACAAAGTAGCTCAGCTCTAGTCAGGTATTGTTTTTTTGTCTTACGTTTCGTTTATTCAGTCAAGTAGATAAAGCAGAAGGTTTTTTTTTTTTTTTTGATTAAGGGCGTAGGGTTTGTTTTATTGAATAGAAAATTTGAAAGTTAAACAAGTTCATGGCATCTTCCAGATTCGAACACATTGTTATTAACTTTGGTCTTTAGCAGTGGATTATATATATCATTGATGCAGATAACCGGGGGGGGTGTGTGTGTGTGTGTGTATAGTGGCGTTAAGAAGATGCGTTGCAACGAAAATGGCCTAAATTTATTTGATTTGGGAAACAACAACTCTTCATTTCATCACAAAGTTATTAAAGTTGCAAAATTTCTGAATTCCTAGCACGACAGACCCACGTAATTACATTCCTCGTCGCAGGCATCAATACGTATGATGTTTAGTTTTAGTTTTAGCTTATTGATCACTTATGTCTCAAACGTTTGCCGGTGCTTTTATATTTTGCAGTCGGTCAAATTAATTTCTCATAAGTGTGAGTTCAGCTCAAAAGAATAGTGACCAACTCTCATATTTTGATTGTGCAATCTCTCAAAGTAATCTTATACTACTTTAGTGGGCAACTTTCATGTTATGTGGATTTCAGTTCTGGGTATTTGGATAGACTGAATTTTTCAAGTTTTAATGGAATCCCAATAAATGATCAATCAATCTCTCTTTAAGCTCAATCACATCATCAACATAATAATAAAAGAGAATCACTAGACCAAAAACTTCTCATCAGTGCAAGTTGTTGTTTATGTTCTCCATCGACGCTGACAGAACATTAAGCAATCAGGCGAACATAGTTATAGACTCCCGCACTACTACTCTGACACTACTCAAAGTTGGAGTCCGCAGTCTCCAAAGACATCAAAGCGGAGTGTGCGGCCGATCCAACTGGTGCTCTCAGTCTTTGTTACAGAGATGGTTTCAAATCTCCCAACGTCATCCCTCACTTTCTTGGTGATGCAGATGTGAAACTGGAGAATTATAACCTTTTTCTGAGGATGACGCCCGAGGATGATGTGTTCTGTCTAGCTTTCCCACCCGTCCACGATAATATTACCGTTTATGGAAACGTGGTACATAAAGAGTTTTCTGATCGTGTCCGATACACCTGCAAACACTTCATCATTCAAGTCCATTGACTGCACATAGGCTGCTACTGATGTTGCTGGCGTCACAGCCACGTCCACTTAATTATGGCAAGAAGAATGGTGATCAACATCATCAACAACATTGAAATGAAAAAAGTGTAGACACAGTAATGGAGAAAATGATTTATATTGCTTTCTCAAAAGAGCAATGTATATAATCTCTATAAGTATAAAATGCAGCAATTGACAATGCGTACCTTTTTTTTTGTACTTACTAGTTGCACTCCCGTCGTCCCGATGAAAATTTTTCGGTGTCTTCATTTGATTTAATTAAACTTTACAACGTTTTTCGCTTCGTTTATATTTTTAATTTTTTAATTTTTTTTAAATTCTTAATTTTTTAATTTTTTTGGAAATCTACCTGACCAAATACGGTCAAATACAGTCAAATACGATCAGTTGGTCAAATATAGTCAAATACAGGTGAATAGTGATGGATGACATGTAGTGTAAATAATGAAGGTGAGGAGGGACATTTTTGTCAAAGTCTTATTGTAATGGGTCTTTAGTGAGAAAAATAAGAGAATTAGTGATGAAAAGTGGATGGTTGTTAAATGATTGATGATGATATTCTTATATATGTATAGATGCTTGAGTATGCGCACACTTGGGCATCGTGCGTAGTTTGTACGCGACGTGTGTGTGTATATATATGTGTCACGTACGCGGTCCTCGCACAGATGTTTCGCTCATGTGGGGGTTACGTTGAATTCGTCCATTCGTGAGTGTCTAAACGTACGTATGTTTGGATGACTGCGGCCGGCGATACGTCTTTGGCTTCTTTTGTATGCTAACATGCGTGTGTTTTTGTACTTGCTGTCGCACATAATTCGTATGCGTGATCGATGTGTAATGTTTTTTGTTGTTCACTTGAGTGACTCGGTAGTGGTTTCACTCAATATACAGATGTTGATATTGAGGTTTCCACTTTAAATCATCGGAGAGTACTTGTACTACTTTACCTACTGATTGGCGATTCCAAACGGTATTACGATCCTATCAACTGTCGTCTTAAATCATTTCCTTGGCTTGAAATTTGTAGGTTTCCGTCTGTAAATAAATTAAAGCAGTTTGTGAATCCGGCGGTAAAGGATGGTGGATATGTTTCTGATGATGCTGGCACAGCTAGGGCTCGTGATCAGAACCCAGGTTTGGATTTCGTTATTGTGAATTTATTCGTTCTGGAAATTAGGGTTAGGAATTTGATGATTTATAGGGTTTGGAAAAAAAAGATTTGTGTTTTGAGGACATGTTTGGAAATGGTTTTTGTATTGGGTGTTTCCTGATGTTCCACTTCTGATGATATTTAAAGTCTGGTAGTTTTTTCACCGGGGATTTTGGGGTTGCAGGGAACTCCATGGTCTGAAGAAGAGCACAAGCTGTGTTTGGTTTGGTTTGAAGAAGGTTGGAAAAGGGGACTGGAGGGGACTTTCAAGTGGCTTCTCATGCCCAGAAGTACTTTCTCAGGCATAATATGGTTGAGCGCAGAGGCCGCTCTAGCCTCTTTGATTATCACAACTGAGATGATAAATTACTACCGAGTGCCGAGTCCGTTTGTTCGCATTGAAAGGTACTGCTGTTCAGCTTTATTTTTATTGTAGTCCAGTTCAAAGCAAAATAGCATGCATCACATATCTTGTTCTTGGATGTCAATTATACTCGGAAAGTAGTGTTTGACACTTTTTTTTTCTATCACGGATTTACTCCGATTTAGTCTTGCTTTCGCCAATCCTCTTTTGGAATTTGGATTAAAAGCAGTTTGTGCAGACTCTTTGACATTGATTATGGCAGTTCCTGATTTTATTTTTTCATGGGTAGGTGTCTAATAAACCGGCACTGGATGAGCACAAAACAGCTCATGGAGAAATCACATCTTCACCAGCCAAATCCACCAGCTCCTAATTCTTCCGTCTACCCAATCATGCCAGTTGTACGATATTTCCCCAGCTGCCCTGCCGTCACTATTAGTATCCCCTATACCTTTCACGTATCCCTCAGAAGTCACTCAACAGCCGATGGTGATCATTCCAGCTCCTCCTCCTCCTCTACCCCTCCAGTCAGTACCCACATCGCTCAATCTCTCCCTGTCGTTTATCTGCTGACACTCCGGCCTCGCTCATATCCGCTTTCCAGGCTTCATTACACAGGACAGCTATATCTCCGTTTCTTAGAGTCTTACCAGACCCGTTTCTTCTTTTATTATCATTTATCAGTGTACATCCTGCAATCTAAAAATGTTACCTCTTCAAGTTGTCGTTAAATATATTACCTTGATTGTTCTTCTCTCTTCATCTTCTTCCTCCTGACGTTTTATATACATCTAGAAGAAGAAGCTTTCCATGAACGTCATGGTTTTTTTTTGAGGATGGCTTTTGGTCAATCAAACAGCCTGTGAGAAAAGTTCCTGAAGCGACCTCAGCCTTTGACATTGTCTTTCATAAACAAGTAGATCAGAACTGGTCAGGGACTCTTGGAGCGTTAAACAGCTTCCAAGCGTCATTGTTGCGCTATAAGTAAGATTTGGTGGATGTTGAAACAATCAGTTTCTTCTTTCTTGTCCCGGAGTTCTGAAAATTAGAAAGATGGCCACTGTCCTGTCCTTCGTCCTGGTTGGCCTTTGCCTTCTGCCTTTGTCAACACATGGTTCAGACCCTGACCCACTGCAGGATTTCTGCGTCGGAGACTTGAGTGGTGCTCCATCGGTTAATGGATTTCCCTGTAAGCCATTGTCACAAGTTAACTCATCTGACTTTTTCTTCAGTGGATTGGTGAAGGAAGGTAACACATCCAACCAGTTCGGAGTGAGTGCATCAGCAGGAAATGTCCTTACCTTCCCAGCTCTCAACACTCTAGGACTGTCAATGAACCGTGTGGATTTTGCTCCTGGTGGCCTAAACTTACCCCACTCCCACCCGAGAGCCACTGAGACCGGCGTGGTGATCAAAGGGACATTGCTTGTCGGGTTTATTTCGACTAGTAATGTGTTTTACTCCCGAGTGCTGAATGCTGGGGAGATGTTTGTTGTTCCTAGAGGGCTGGTGCATTTTCAGATGAATGTTGGGAAAGGCAATGCTCTGGCTATAACGGCTTTCAACAGCCAGTTTCCGGGCTCGGCCGTCTTTGCAAGAGCTCTTTTCGGGTCAAAACCGGCAGTTCCAGATCAGGTGCTGACAAAAGGTTTTCAGGCTGACCAGAGTGTGATCGATGCCATCAGGGCAAAATTCAGTTCTTGATTCTCTGAAACCTGAATAAGCTGCCATCTCTTTTGAGGTCTCAAGTCTCATAGACCATTGATTGTAATAAAGAAGAAACATGTCTGAAATTGACATTATTTCAGATTCAACAGAAAATTATGTGCATAACTCCCTGAATTTAAGAAGACCCAAGTATTTAAAAACAGTACTCTTAAGTCCTAATGCTTTACAGTAAGCAGCAGCTTAATCAAAACAAGCTCCACAGTCCAGAGTATGTAAAATACATTTGGAACTGAATTGATTAGGCTGTGCGCTTCAGCCTTCTTGTCATAAGCATTTTGTAGAACCTTCTTGTTCCATAAAAACAACACCACTGAGACTAAAGGTGCAAACAGCATAACAAAGGCCATGATTAGGAATGATATCATGAAGCAATGGGAACCAACGTGCACCTTCCTGCCAGCTGCTTCTTTGTCGTAAAAGTAACCAACTACCCTAACTGATAATATGTAAGACCCGAGTGGGATGGCAACTTCTATGGTGTTGAATGTTGTTCCCATGTGTCCAACACCAATTATTTCGGAAGTGATTGTTGGCATTAATGACCATTGTGAACCATAGCCGATGCCCTATTATTACCGAAGCTGAAGCTGTGATCAAATGACCAACAGACATGGTTGCTAGAGCAATAATCATGATGGATGGCCTTGGCCGGTTCCGTGCATGGCGAAGACAATCTGAATCATAACCAGCTCCAAAAAGGCCAGTGAAGTTCCATATGCTCCACAAGGAAACCAGATTACTTCTCTCCACTGTTGTGTAGCCAAGTGATTCTCCTATTTGACTGATGTTGTTGACGGTTGCCAAACCAGACCCCATCCCACAAGCCATGGCAACTGATAACAACCAGAAATTGAAATTGCTAATAGCTCGGACGAGATTTAGGTCCTCTCCATTCAGCAGCATTCTGTCTTGGCGATCCTTAACTAACCCAGTTGGGGAATCCACAATGTGCTCAGGTGCTAGTAACTGAGAATCATCAACTAAGTTACTCTCAATCTATTAGGTCCTTGAGGCTTCTCTTTGAGCAGTTATGGCAACTGTAAGAATAGACCGCTAACACTAGCAAACGTGAAAATGACAGAATCCGCCCCCATGTTGGAATATCAACTGTGTTCTCTAGAATTATTATGATCATAACGCAACAGAAAGGGCTGAAAACCCATTTAAGTGCCTGATGTCATCCTTTTTCAGAAGATTTAACCAAAAACATGAGAAAGAGAGTAGTAACACTAGGCAACAATGCAAGAATCAGAATGAATGTAGATAATATATCTGGACCAGCAGTGCCCCACTCAAACCAAGATAGCCCTGGTAAGAAAGATAGTTCGGAAGTTAAGCGATTTAAGATAAATACATCAAGACAATCACGGCCTTTCCATAGAAGAAGATGACAGATACTAAAGTTGAAAACCTATGTCTGCAAACGGCAATGCATTTCTGCATATACGCCTTGTATAATTTTTCATCACGAACATTTGCTGCGCACACATCCAGTCCATAAGATATAAAGAATCACCTCATATGCCATTATATTGCATCAACATTACAGTTTCAGCGATGTCCCGAATCAAACTCTGACTGCCAACTACATATCCACTTCACTTAAATCCAAATGAGACTACGCAATACTTAATTCACTTCAAAACACCACACACATTTTATAATTCACATAGGAAATCATGAGCCACTCGATACAAATAAATAATATGGTAAGATGGGGGGGATACCTTCGTCCCATTATACATCCGGAAAATTCAAGACAGCAGTAACAACATTTGGAGTAATATAAAACGTGTGTGCACGAGCAGCCAAGAACATAAAGAAACACATAGCTGCCACGGGTGGCTGACCAATCAATCACTCCCACATCAAAAAGTATCCAACAAAATACGGAATTGCTCCAGCAACGTTTGCGGACTGATGTCTGGACTCTGGTGTTTAGGGTTAGGTCGAAAATCGAAATCGTAAATTCGATTGATAGACGCCGTCACCGAACGATAATCGAAAACGAATATGTGCGACTCTACTAGCCTGAAGCCTCTACGATTTGGATTTGCTTTTGTACCGAATTAAAATCCGGTCCGGACCGGACGGAATTTTCCCGGTCTGGACCGGAACCGACCCGAAACTCAATATTTTCCAAATTGGACCGACCCGGAAAATTCCGATCCCTAATTACACTAGAAGCTATTGGATTTTGTGGCCACTGTTTCAGCTTAAATGTCTCAACAGTATTTCAGTTCTAGTTCAATGCTAAAAACAAGTGCATAAATGGAACGAGCAGAAGATGATGGAAGACCTTCGAACGTAAATGTTGCACATGTTCCTATTCATTCTATCATGTAACGTCCAAATATTTTATAAAGAATATAAAATAGAGGATACAAATGATTCTTGTATTTTTGTTACTTTTGTAAGTTGCGTTATACAATCTCTATTCTTCCTTTGATTCTACGGCTTGTGTTGTTTGATTTGATATGACGTCGGCAGGGGTTTTGATGACTTGATTTTGTCCCGATGCTGTTCAGTTTGTCTTGACATTGACGATGGTCTTTGTGACTTGATCTCGTCTTAACGTTGTTGACTTGGTGTTGAAGGAGAGTTGTCTGCTGCTGGATATGGCGAGAGGCTTGACGCAAAATGTGTCTCTTCTGATTTTTGAAGTGTGCTTGATGTCTTGAATAATACTTGATATATTTACAAATAAAGACGAAACTCTCTATTTATAGAGATTTCTAATGGACTTCAAGTGATGGACTTCAAGTAATGGGTTGGGCTTGTCTTTTGGGCTTTTCTTTTTGAAATGAGTTTGAAGTAATGAGCTTCTCTACTAGACTGATCCAAACTTGTTTCTTCGGCCCATATTTTAATCACCGATCCGGCCCAAATTTTATTTAAATTAATTAAATTGAATTAAAATTTTATATTATATTAATTCAAAATAATTAATTTAAATTCTTTTACAGCATAAAATAATTTTTTAATGCCTATACATCATCAACAACAACATACTCTGGGATGTATTTTAGGCTGCCAATAATATAAGGATAAACCAAGAAAGTATACACTCAGCTCTGTAATGAACACACAGGCCGTCAAGAGGTGTAGAATCAGGTCAAAATTGGTTTCTTCAACCGGAATTGTTAAATGTAGCTGCTGGATCCATGGAATTGGCATAGTGTGCCAGCAACAACCTCAGCTCGAATTGACCGTTGCAGTCTTTGTTTTCCAACAACCAGTGGAGGAGATTATCTTGATTCTGGTTGGTCTGGTCCACTTCTTTAACTGTCCATAGTCACCACTGAATTTTACAGCAAAATTTGGCTACCATCCTTTGTGAGGCGTGTTATATAATTGGGGGTCAAAACTGCACCGGGCTAAGCACAACAATGTTGAACTTGAAGCTTCACCTTTGCGATTACTGAGTTGTTTCCTAAATACCGACAAAAGGGACTAGTTTGCTGATTCAAAGAAGAGAACCTGAGGCTGGAGATGGCCTCTTTCGCACATGCTCAACACTTTTACCCAGCTACCAACCATCTGATTTAGATAAAAGCAGAGTAAATAAGAATTGATATGAGCATAACAATGTGCAGGCTTCGTAAGAGTTTTCTTCATATTTACCTTCACAGTTCGGTCATCATACATCAACCACTGTTTATGATCATGACTATAGGCAAAGCAATGGTAATGTTGTCCATAGTAGCAAACCTGACAATTTTACGCTCGATCAGGAGGCAGTAGCTTTTAAGCATTGAAAATTTGATATATAAACAAAAGATGCCAACAATCCGAAATTAACAACAACACAAATCACTGTGTGCAAGTTTTAAGAATCCTACACACTTTTTTACAACCCTCATCATTGTTTTGCAAAAAGGGTACGATCTTTTAGTGCTTAAAAAACAAATAAATTAACCCAGAATTAAATTGCCTTGATGATTTGTTAGAACATACCACTGAGACCAACTTATATTTGGTCTTCAGATCTAGGCCTCGATAAAGTACGCCAACATCGATCTCAGTACCAAGTGCAGCAAGTGTAGCTTTTATGTTCTCAGACGTCTCACAGGTGTTTTGCCAGCCAATGACTGCAAGTAAGCACCTCACGTAAATCCCGGGCATTTAGAAATGCATCACAATGCACCACATGTTAAATTATTAGAATGTAATAGGAGCATTTGAAAATTTCTGCAGTGAACAGTAAAATGACATGTCTAAATTACAAGACCTGTTGTAAAAACATGTGGTGGGGTCGACAGAATATGATTGATATAATTGTGCTTCCCACAGCCACCAGCCTCAGGGTCACAAGCAACCTGATGATTCATCTCTACGAAATTCAGAAGTTCATCAAAAGAACT
>JAWWMW010134613.1:0-19020 GCA_035048345.1 Echeveria elegans
TCTCATCAAATCAAGCTCCGAAGAACGCTCATTGTTGAAGAACTTGGGTAGCTGGCTTGGAAAATTAACAATTGGAAAAAATTATGTCCTACGTGCTCAGGAAATTGATCCCAAATCCTTAATTGTAGAGGTACTGTATATGACATGATTGTTTGGCCTTTTCCAGAATCTGTTTCGGTTCTTGTCATATAATTGTAATGTATTGCGTCAATGGTTTTCGTTCGTGCCTTAGATTCCTAATTTCTTTAGCATTGTACAACTTACATGCTATGCCCATTGTATTCCGTCCATTTCAGGCATATGAAAAGGGTCTCATGATCGCTGTGATTCCCTTCACTTCTAAGGTATGACTGTTCATAATGTCAAACCTTTTTTTTGTATAATATGTTTTTAAACATTGTATTTGGTTTTGCTGTAGGTTTTGGAGGCTTGTCAATGTAGCCGTGCGTACAAACCACCAAATCCTTGGACTATGGGCATACTTGGATTGCTCGCCGAGATATATGTAATGCCGAATTTAAAGATGAATTTAAAATTTGATATTGAGGTACATATAAGTTTATTCAGAAGTTTGTCTTCTTAAGTTCTTTGGAGCGCCATTAGATGCCACCTGAAAGAAGGCCAGCGAGCCCATGAGATATTTACTTTATTTCTCTTTATTTGGGTGAAAAACACAGGTCCTGTTTAAGAATCTTGGGGTTAAAGATGTTCCGCCAACTTCTTTTCTTAAAGACCGAGTAAGAGTGGTGGAAGGCAATCCTGATTTCTCAAACAAGGAAATTGTTACATCTCAACCACAGCCTGTGGTTTCTGAATCTAAATCAGGGGTAGTATCTGCTGTAAATCTAATTGATCTGCCTTTTGAGATATCCAATCCGTCTTTGTCTGGTGGTCATGCTCATATGATGTCGCAGGTTGGTGATGTTAATTTCATTTATTTTACAGTTTGTTTTCTTCTCCTGAAAACCTTGTTGATGAAACAGTATGACGGCTCGCGTTATCCCTCTTCTGGTTCGCTAATTGAGGAACGAAAGTTAGGTGGGTTGGGTTTGCCCGATCAGATATCATCGGCCCAGGGAATGCTGCAGACGGCTTCTCAAAGTTTTCCTGTTGGCCAGGTGTGTTTCTGATTTAAGTTATCTTTGCCTTTACTTAAGTTACTGGTCCAACATTATGATTGAGTACCTTGTACCGTTCCATGTAGCTATCTAAACCAATACCCAACATTGGCACTCATGTGGTCATCAACCCGAAGCTCGCTGCTCTAGGATTGCACTTGCATTTTCAGAGGTTTAAGTTGTTTGATTTGAGATCTAGTCCTCGTTATGTCTTTCAGTTATGGAAGGTCCCTTACTAATCTTCCTATGTCAGAGTGGTACCTATTGCCATGGATAGAGCTATCAAGGAAATTGTTACTGGTATTGTTCAGCGAAGTGTGTCAATAGCTACTCAAACTACAAAAGAATTGGTGTTTAAGGTTTTACACTTCGACTCTTCTCCTTTTCTCCAAATAATCCTCTTAGTTTCATGATATTCATATTTTTTTAGCCAATTTTCTACTAATTATAGATATCCTTGCAGGATTATTCGAATGACCCGGACGAGTCACGCATATATAATGCAGCGCACCTGATGGTAGCTAGCCTGGCTGGAAGTTTAGCTCATGTAACATGCAAGGTCTTTGAATCTGAACTTGATCAATTAGTTGCACTTTCCCAGTGGTCTGTATGATTTTCTCCATACCACTATGTATAGCTGTAAACTTGAATTTAGGCCGGGCATTTTAACTCTGGGGCTTTCATACTTGTTGCTTGTGCCTCAGGATTAAATGCTTAATCATATATAAATGAGTATTTATTCTTTAACTTAAAAAACCCACTCCCATTTCAACTATACCTTGACAATGAATTTGTGTTGAACCTTCTAGGAACCACTTCGCGTGTCTATATCAAGTCAGCTACGTAACTCGCTCCAGAGCCTAAATATAACAAATGAACTGCTTGAGCAAGCAGTTTTGCTTGTAACCAATGATAATCTTGATTTGGGCTGTGCAATAATCGAGCAAGCGGCAACTGATAAGGTACAATTGTCCTCTCAAGTCAATGTGGGTGTGCCTGAACATTAGGAATGTTGTATGTTTATGCATGGATCATTGTTACTTCGCGACTCCTGTTTTTACATGTCTATATCTCACAACTCATGTTGGCCTTTTACATGGCTGTGATCATTAAATAGATAATGATAATCATGTCTTCTCAGGCTATACAAACCATTGACGCGGAAATGACTCAGCATCTTTCTTTAAGAAAGAAGCACAGAGATGGTGTTGCATCAGCAATGTTTGAGCCAATTATGTACACTCAAAATTCAGCAGTTGCTTCACCTGCTTCTTTACGCCTTAAGCCTGCATCAGTATCCATGTCGCAACAACGAGTTTATGAGGTGAATTGGTTACGCTTTCTGATGAGTTTGAACTGCTATTGAAATTTCCTGAACGTTTGCCATGTTTTGTTTGTTTGCATCACAAGCAGGATTTTGTACGCCTACCGTGGCAAAATCAGTCTGGTCAGAGTGCTGCTGGCACACTTGCTGATACGTCAACTGTTTCCAACAGCAACACCTTCTCAAATGCATATGGCGTGCCTTTAGGGCAGCTAAATAAAGCTGCTATGTCTTCAAGTCTTGAGATAACTGGAAGTTCGCCGGTTGACCTAGCTCATGATGAATCAGACTCTAATTCTTTCAATCTGCATAAGTATGTGATGTAATATTTTCAGTTTTGTTTCCTTAATTCACGAACAACTCCTCATATTGTTCATTTTGCACCAAATTTTCAGTAGCTTTGGCGCTCATGGTGGGGTGTCTCATGGCTTGCCACACAGTCCCGATACTACTGATACTATTGCTGTACATTCATCGCCTGCCACTGTTCTTGGCTCGCAAGAAACTGAGCCATCTAATGCTGCGAATGTAATTTTTTGATTCACCATTTTAAGAAAATATCACACTTTTGTACATAAGCCGCCACATCAACCTGTCTTTTCTATATGCTCCCAGGATTCTGGTTCTTCTACAACCGTGCTTCCCTCAACTTCTATTCCTGAACGTCCTGGAACTAATGTTGCAGAATCTTTTCTGAGCACAATGGATGCCTTGGACAAGTTCCAACTTGTTTTAGTGAAGGTCATTAATTACTATTGCTTTTCAGATTTTACTGTGGTTAGTATGTCCAGTTGAGTTGTTGGCTAATGTATGTGTATGATGAGAGTTTATAGCCTTTTGCGCATTTTATTAAGTGTACCTTCTGGTTGAGGGCCATCTATCTGTTATGTGTGTTGTTGATATCTTATACTACATGATACATAGTTACATAACTGCAAACATTTCTCACTCTTTCTAGAAAATGATTTGTAATCAAGTAGTGGACATTGCCCCTGATATACCCATAAACACCCTTTTTAGTGAAGCATGACTCATTGTTGACTCGGGACAAAATTGCAATTGATGCAACTTGCGTTCTAAATTAAATATCGCTTATAAGGGTAGGCATTTGCCATGGTGTGCAATTTACTACAGAACGGACATTCATTTTCCTGTAGGCAAGATGTTTAACATATGCACATCTCCTTGTTTGAATCATTTACTATTATTTCTGATTGCTTGACACAATTTAATATTTTCAGTTAGAAGCATTTGTTAAAAATGAAGCAAAAGAAGCAGATATTCAGGTACAAGTATTGTAATTTTTTTCCCTTGCCAGTTGCCACTGTGTTGTATTGTCAGTTTCATTTGTTTATTTCAGGCGGACATGAACATCTAAAATTGATCCTCGTTGTTTATCAACTTCGATGAGAGTTGAGACTATTTACTTATGATTGAAAATGGACTTATTACAGGGTGTCATATCTGAGGTTCCTGAAATTTTACGAAGATGTGTGAGCAAAGACGAAGTTGCATTGGATATGGCTCAAAAGGTTTGATGTTTGCATTTGATAAAGTGCATGCCTATTTTACATAATTTAAGATATACCTGCTCCTTTATTTTCTCTCCTCTCATCTATAAAGCCAGTAAACATAAAAAGAAAAACAATTTACATTTCTCAGTTTTTATGTTACTGATGATAGTACTTTACAGACATTCAAAGGTTTGTGTGAGAATGCCTTGAGCAGTTTGTCTATCAGTCATCATCTCGCTATATTAGCAGCAATTTGTGATTTGTGCAAGTTCATTGTTAAGGAGCTTGCTAGTTGGGTATGTTGATTTCAATTTACGTAGTTTTAAGTGATGTTCACAGCCTTGTTATTCATAGGACGACTGGTGGCTCTGCGGTGACTAAACTTGATATGAATACATTTTTCGATACAGGTAATTAATTCGGAAGAGGACCATAAATTCAATAAAGATATTATTATTGGCCTTATAAGGCATGGCTTACTTAATCTTCCGGAGTACAGTCTTCACATGGCCAAACTGATTGATGCAGGGCGAAACAGTATGAACTATATTCCCCTTTGTTATCAGTAGTCTAGTGGTTTGTATTGACTTCTTCCTTGGAACTTTTCAGAACCAGCTACTGAGTTTGCGATCACGCTTCTTCATACATTGTTGTCGGAAGAATCTAATGTCGCTTCAGAACTGCCAAACCTTTTAGATGCTCTAGCCGAGGTTGGTCTCTATTTCGGTAGAGTGGTGATTATACTTGTAACCAGTATTTGGTCTCTGAAGTTAGTGTACTCCAGATTTCCACTAGGCCAGGATATCCCGAGTCATTACAACGGCTGATGGAAATAGTAAGAAATCGTACCAGTGTTTCTGCTACAAAAGAGGATATGGTGAAGCAGCCCAAGAAAGATAAGGTTATTAAGATATACATGACGTTAAGTCTTTGAATTTTAATTTCCATTCATTTTGCTTCGTAGTTTTTTTTAAATTACTTTTGTCAGGCTTCTCTGGTTAGTCAAGAAGAGTATTCTCAGGTAGCGCCCTTCGAACAGGAGCCTGAAAAATTCCGTGAGCGGGTATTATTTGTTTCCATTTGATTGCCAAGCCATGTGATGTGCATAAGTATACAAAATTGAGCTTCATAACAAGGAATTCCCTCGCGGCATAATATCTTGGAACTAAACGGTCTTGTAGGTGTCTGCTTTGTTTGCCGAGTGGTGTCGGGTGTCTGAGTTGCCTGGCACTAATGACATGCAGTGTTCCCGTTATGTCCTGCAACTCCAACATAATGGATTACTAAAAGGAGATGATGTGTCAGATCGGTTTTTCCGCATTCTGATTGTAATTCAAGATTCCTCGAGTGATTGCTAATTTCGTAGTGAATACTGCTTCCTGACACTTTCCTGTGACACTTCCGCGTCCTTCTTTTGACAGGAAATATCAGTGGCTCACTGTGTGTCTACTGAGGGAATTATGTCAGGCTCGGCATTGTCGACTCAACAGTCACAGTCAATCTCATTCTTTGCAATTGATATCTTTGCAAAGCTGGTGTCATCAATCTTGCAGGTACAGACCGTTGTTACAGAGTCCTAATTGTAGCAGTCTTCTTATCTTTGTCTGAATTTGATTTGTTTTTTCTTTCTGCAGTATTGTGTTGCAGAGCAGGGTTCCAGTAAATTATTTCTTTTGTCAAAGGTAAATAGTATGCTTACTATTTATCTCCTCTCAAATAAATAATGTGTTCTTTTTATAAGATATGTAAGAGACCCCAAAACTAAGGATAAGTATTCTCAATGATTAAAAACACCAAGTCATTTGAGCTTTGCCTCTTCACTATTTGCAACAGGTTCTAGCTGTCACGGTTAGGTGCATTCTTAAGGATGCAGATGAAAAAAAGACACAATTCAATCAGAGGCCTTATTTTAGATTATTTATTAACTGGTTGCGAGATCTTTGCCCGCCAGACCTTGTCTTGGATGGTGGGAACTTTCAGGTATTTTATGTTTGTCAGTTCAGCATCTATCATGAATTTCATATGTAAACATTTTCATTGATAATTTTTCTCTTGTTGCAGATTTTGACAGCATTCGCCAATGCGTTTCATGCTTTACAGCCCCTTAAGATCCCTTCGTTTAGGTAATGATGACGATACATATGAATAAAATTTTCTGCTGACATCCATTTGGACTTTGTTATCTTATGTGACAATAGGTCATAGGCTCATAGCATTTGAGGACTTTTTAGATAACCAATTCATCTCATAAGTCATTACTGAATAAAATAGGCAAATCACCTTAGATGATATAACAAGTCGTCCTTCTGTCCATGCTCACCCGTATGTATCTATTGCAGTTTTGCATGGCTCGACCTGGTGAGCCATAGGACCTTCATGCCAAAGTTGCTCACTGGAAGCTCACAGAAGGGTTGGCCATACGTCCAGCGTTTTCTGGTAGACTTATTCCGATTTCTTGAGCCGTTCCTGAGGAATGCTGAGCTTGGGGAGCCGGTCTGCTTTGTTATCTAATCTTTAATCTATATCCTCATAGCTATAAGTATTCTGAATCAATAATCTCAAGTAACATGAATATCTTGTGTTTGCAGATTCAGTTAATGTACAAAGGAGCTCTGAGGGTGCTTCTGGTGCTGCTTCATGATTTTCCTGAATTTCTTTGTGACTATCATTTCACCTTCTGTGATGTGATACCCCCGAGCTGCATACAGATGCGAAATATCATTCTTAGTGCCTTTCCTCGGAACATGAGACTGCCAGATCCTTCTACTCCCAACTTAAAGGTCAGTGAATGAGTCTTCTAGATGGAAGTAAATCATTAAAAATAAGTATTTCATGTTCTCTTTCAAACCCATCTGTGGCAGATTGATTTGCTAGCAGAAATTAGTCAATCCCCTAGAGTACTCTCTGAAGTTGATGCTGCTCTCAAGTCCAAGCAGATGAAATCTGAGATTGATGAGTATTTACAGGTATTATTGATAGTTGGCTACATTTGAAAGTTAGTTTTTCTGACGATGTCTCATAATATTTGTGCAAGCTATAACTTCGAGACCCTCGCTTCGAACTTTGTAGGCAAGACCACAAGGAACCTCATTTCTAACAGATTTGAAGCAAAGAATTCTACTTCCTCAAAATGAGGCTGCACATGCAGGGACCAAATATAATGTACCTTTGATGAATTCCCTTGTGCTCTATGTTGGAATCCAGGTACATTATACCTTCATTAGTTTGGCGGTAGGCCTCACTTTATTGATTATATGTGGGTACTGTGGTATGCTTTAATAGTTTGTTTCAATAATCTGTTAATTTCACTTAAATGCATTTTGAATTTTGTAGGCTATTCAGCAGCTTCAGGCCAAAGGTCCTCATGCGCAAGCAATGTCCAATCCGTTGGTGTATTTGGTGGGTGCTTCCTTGGATATTTTCCAAACCCTGATTGGTAATCTGGATACTGAAGGACGCTATCTGTTTTTAAATGCCATTGCAAACCAATTACGTTACCCGAACAACCACACCCATTACTTCTCCTTCATTCTGCTACACTTGTTTACTGACACGGACCAGGTAGGGATTAGGCAATCTATCTGTTTTTCTCTCTCTCCTTTCCTTTTTGTGTTTTTTTGTTTCTTTTCTTATTCAACCCCCAAATTGGTGATAGTCCAGTACTTGCCTACTGTGAGGAAATAGTGAAGCCTCAAACTTCAGATATATCCGAGTTATAAGCACTGTTTTTATTGATACTTTTTGCAACTTTTTTGGAGCAGGAAATCATCCAAGAGCAAATCACAAGAGTGTTGCTGGAAAGGCTAATTGCAAACAGGCCTCACCCGTGGGGTCTTCTGATCACCTTCCTTGAGCTCATAAAGGTACATCTTGTAACTAAAATGTCCATCCACATATCACTTGATAAACCTGCATCTGCTAATATCATCATGTTTTACAGAACCCAAGGTACAACTTCTGGAATCGATCCTTCATCAGGTGTGCCCCAGAAATAGAGGAGCTATTTGGATCAGTGTCTAGATCTATCGGTGGCCCCAAACCGAGTAATGAGGAAATCATGGTCTCCGCGTAGGAAAGTAATGGCTCAGGATGGGAATCCGTTTGAACAAGTAATGGCTCTGGAATGCTTTTGAGACAGGTCAATATTCACTATTTTTAAAAATTATTTTAAAAGTGTAATAAGACATGAAATTATGAGTAGAAGCTTAAGACTCATTCATTATTGTTAAAATTATTTTTTAAAATTAAAAATAATATGCAAATGTAATTTATTAATTATTTTTAAATTTTTTGTTCAGTTCAAATTCAATTTCAGTTCAGCTCAAAAGAACGGACTACCTGATCTACACATGTCTCTTTTTTTGTAAATATTTAGAGGCAGGTTTTGCTAGCTAGGTAGTTCGTTTCTTGGCTAGCTGTTGGTAAACGAGTCCGTTTAACATGATATCATCGGCTTTGCACCAGTGCAAATACATATTGCTCATCGTCGCATGGATCATTTAACACGAAAAAAATTGATGCTATTATTGACAACATATACATTTGTGTATTTGGATACCAGAAGAAATTAAAATCAACATTCTATGTGTTCATAGTCATAGATAAATGTATTCATTTACATTCATGTGAATTCTTAGAGCATCCCTCGCCATGCTAAAAAAATATACCATTCATATCACTTTTCAATTTAATCTCTCATCAAACCATGATTCATGCTCATTTTTATCATGGACATCCCCGCCCCGCCATGATTAAGAAAAAAAATATTATCGTTTTCTTCTCAAATTCATCAATTAAAAACTAAAATTATACAAAATACATCAGAATTGATGTCCAATCGTAGATTTATAAAGGTTAAGTTGAATGGTACATTTTTAAATAAAATTGAAATTCTATTATTTTTAAGATATAATCGTTATAATTCAAAATACGAACAGTAAAAAAATTCAGACACAGTACACATGCCATGTTTCGATTGATTACAGTTTCATGGTAAAATCTAAGTTTTGATGTGATGATTTTTTTTGGATAAAACGTGATCTCATGATCAAAAACAACATGCAAACAATCATGATGGGGGATCCATGATTTTTTTGATCATCTTTTGTGGTATTTTTTTCAATGCTAAAAAAAACTATGGTGGGGAGTGTTCATGTAGCATCCCCACCATGATAGAAAAAAAAAAATTTACCATTCATATCTCACTTGAAGTTTAAGTCTCATCAAATCATGGTTCATGATCATTGTGATCATGAACATCCCCACTATGATTAACAAAAAAAAATCATCATTTTCTCCTCAAAACCATCAGTTCAAAATAAAATTATTCAAACATACATTAAAATATATCAAAATGGATTGTCTATTTGTAGATTTGAAAAGGTTTAGTTGAAGAAATACGCCGGCGACTTTGGAATTTCACTCCCTTTTCGTTCGCTACACCGCACATACGCTCGTGTTCCGCAGACGACGACCGAAATCGACGGACCAATTGAGCCCATCAGCAAAGGCGACTACAAACAACGGTCACTCACAGATGCTAACGCTGTAAGAGATGATGAAAATGAATGAATGAGTGCGTGCCTGGGAAAGAGAGAGAGTTGTGTTAGGGTTTTGGAGCATCGATTGCCGAGCCAGAAACGATGTGAAATGGTTTGAAAAAAATGACAAAAGCACCATCTGGTCTCTAATATTTGTTTTTGAGTCTCTTCCACTTCCATAAGATCATATGGTGTCGAGAGTGATGTGGCAATTGCTCCATCGTGGACGAGGTCTGAGGATGAAATTGGTGCAGATGCGGTTGCGGTGGGCTGGGGACGAAAATCGTCAAAATTTGAATGTCGTGGATGCGGATACTGGCGGTGATTGAATTTGATATTTGGAATAACTGGTTACTGGTCTACTAATGTGGAACCCAGTTAATATTCTCTCTCCGGCTGCGGTTCAATCTGTGGAAGGTGAGAGCTTTTATTCTCTCCTCAACCGTGGAGCAATTCTGTGGAAAAGTGAGAGCTTCTATTCTCTCCTCAACCATGGAGGAATTATGTGGAAGAGTGAGAGCTGTTTATTTGAGCATCTAACACTTAGGTGTTAGTTTGCTTGGTTTTTATTTGTATTTAGTTTTATTTATTTGTGTATTATTCATTGAAAGCGATTTTGATTGATGGCCGCTTTTCAATTTGTCACTACTATACATTGATCTTGATTACGTGCTGCGTTCCCGTGCTATATACCTTGTGTATACCTTTGATTCTCATTCATTGAGAAGTTGTAATAAAAAAAAAGTTTAGTTGAATGGTATTTTTGTAAAGAATAGAAATTTCATTATTTTTAAGATATATATGTTACAATATCTAAATATGCTCGGTAAAAGTTCTGACACAATACACCTCACATGTTTAGATTCGTCGAAATCTCATGCTCAAATCTCAAATTCTACCAATGTATGATTTTTTAAAATTGATCATCACATAATCAAAAAAATAATGCAAAAAAACCATGGTGGGGATGCATAATTTTTTTTAAGCGTCTCTTATGATAGTTTTTTCATGCACAAAACGCTCAATTTAGAAAAACCTACAACCGTGTAATAAACTAATTCAAGTCAACCCTAGGGATCATAATGTTGCAAAGAACTGGCAGCTAAGCCATCAGAGCGTACATCATATGAAACCCTACCAACGACCTTAGTTGGTACGATTCTTAAAGTGATTGATGATCAAGTCAATAATATTACAATTTTGATTCCTCTAAGTTCCCACCGGAAAGAGTAAAATGAATTCACATCACACAACTGCAAATTGCTTAAATTAAATAAATAAAAAACATATGTGATGCAATAACTAAATTTGCCAATGGTTGTACTAGATTTTGATTCTCTTACATAATATTTACGCATCACACAAATTAATTATGAGAAAATTAGTTTTAACTATTCGTAATATTTACCAATTTAGATTTAACCATTTGTTGTATAATATTTAGATTTAACCACCTCTAAATTGACTAAGTTTTTTATTTAACCATCTCCGTCCAATTTCGTCACTTCATGTAAACACACATCGTTTATACGACTGACCCTCATTTTAAAAATATAAAAGAGAAAATTAACTTTACCCAAAAATAGAAAAAGTACCTAAATTTTACAAATTTAAAGAATTCAAAACTTCAAAAATACACAATAAATTAGAACAAAATTATTTTTTTAAACTATCATTTTATACGTCATTTTTCTAATTATACTTTTTTATATATTTAGAATTAAAAAAATTAGATTTTAAAAATTATTTAGTTTTTAGTCTTTATCTGATTTTTTATTCAAAAAAAATGTTTTTATTAAAATATGAATTTTTCTTCTGATTTTCTATATTTGTAAAAAAAAATTGAACATTTTATCATTCACGTTAAATCTAACGATAGATGTTGTTTTGCTGATGACTGAAACATATAGTATTTAAATACAAAAAAATATAAGGGTGTCGAGTTGAAAAATGACCTAAGATAAGCATATTTTTTCTGTAACTATCCCATTTATAAAATATAAGTCTTATAATAAGAGCTTGTGAAAACTAAAAATTGTTGACATCCAAATCATCCAACACAAACTCACTAATTTTAGTCAATTTTCAAACTCATACATGAGTAAGTATTTCTAGCAAGTTGAGATTCATGACGCTTACATGAAAGCAAACACAAGAACATCAGCGAAAGTATCAACTGATATGCTACATTATAACTTGCAAAAAAAGCCAGAAAAGAGTAGAAAATATTATAATACCTTTCTGAAAAACAGGAGATTAGTTAGATATTATCTCAAAATCAATCTCGCCATTAGGCCAAATTGATTACCTTGTTACCAGCAACATCCAAAAGAAAAACCTTCAAGAAAGTGATTATTTCCTTGAATAACCTGCTTAATAACTCATGGTCACATCATGTCTCCAGTCTTAAAAACATAAGTTAAGCACATCAAAAGCAATATTTAAATGACAACCAGAGCAAAAGCTTGAAGGTGCCACCATCTAATCATCTTTGTCAATAGCAGTTTTGATCTTAAATTTTGATGTTGACCTAAATAAGAAGGATAGATTCCTAACAGTGGCGGATGCACCATGAAAATAGGGGGTCAATTGACCCCATTGATTTTTCAAAATTAGGGAGGAATTACCTATTATATATGATCATGACCCCATTGATTTTAAATTGTGACCCCACTGAATGTGAAAAATCGTAAGAAACAACTATAATGTAAGGTTATACATTTTATGAAAAAAAATTATATTAAATATTGACCCCACTCAAAAATCTTTCTGGATCCGCCACTGGATGTAACAATGACTTGACAACTTGCAACAGGGTTATTGTTGTCTATGATGCACGAAAACGTCACTTGAGATGGACGATCCAGTGCCGGAAACGTTCCAAAACATCGGAACTCGACGGATACGAGTGGGAATCGCCGAGAAACGCTCCTCTGCAGCTAGCGATGAACTCATGCAGACCTGCATAACGCGACAACATGAAATTGGGCTGAAAACAACTTGAAGCTGGGCCGAAAAGCCCAACAAGCTTAGTCCTCAACGCACGACGCCATCACCAGTTGCACCGCCACTCGCCCCATCGCAATTCGCACCGCAGGAAGCCCTGTCGGTCATGGTGAGATTAAAATCTTCATTTGGTTGAATAAGAGTTATGTGCTTGCGCAAACTATTAATGCCCTGTCGGTCATGATTATGTTTGAATTTTTAAATGTCTTTTTGAGTTTGCTTAATACTTTGGTTTATGACTTGAACTTTAGTGTGGTGCAACGCACCGCTTATTACTTTTTGGTTTGAACTTTGAACTCATTTGATGCAAAGTATTTTTACTCCTATTAAATAATTTTATATATTCATAATTATCAAAAATATATAATTTTGGTTTCCGCGTCCCTGTTTTCCGTGCCACTTAGTTCGTTGTAAGTCGTAACTCCGAGGTTTCTAGGAAGGAACGTTTGAACATGTTTATCACCAGCCATCGTGTTTAACTTGAACTCTTTTGATCGACAAATGCATATGTTAAAGGAGACTTTTTTTTTTTGACTTCTGAATTCTTCTCTGGTTATCAATGAATCAAACAACATAGTTCATGATAAAAAGCTCATATGCCTTAATATGGCAGTCATCCTCAATTAGCGCATAGCTGTAATAAAAATAGTAAAGCTGATGCAGAAAATATCTGCTCAAATTTATGGGAATCGCATCTCTGACAGGTGGCAACAGAACTTGAAGTGCACTTGGAGGGCTTTTGTTAAACGAGACTTATTTCTCATTGTATGATAAATTTAGGGTTTATGGTCTGATTTTTCATTAGATTAATTGGAATATTATTACTTTTAAGTTATTACATACGGAATACTATACGTGGGTTACGAAATGGACAATATGCAAAGTCACCATCTTGATGCATAAAGAGAGGCTTGAACCGAGTTAACAGACGTTTAGGCTGATACGTACCCCTTCTGCTTAAAACCATTTGGAATATACATTAACAAGGCCGTACAGATTTGGAATGAGGTGACATCGATTAGTCATATATTCAAAAACTTCGTCCGATCGAGTCAATAAGTCTAGCAACATAATTTTCATGACCAGGTCAGACAATGTGACGATATTGGACATAGTCGTCATGGAACAGTGAAGGGTACGTTACATTATGTAGCTATAGCCTATAGGGGACCAAAGACATTTGAAGGGGAGGAGACTTGGATACTTGCTGTGTGGACGGTGAACCAATCCGAGGAATGCCGATAATCTATATAACGGAGGCGTCAAGCCCAGACAAAATGATCAAACGCTACCTGAACACGGAGCCGAATTACTTGGGCAAGGGGAGCTATGTGGTCCCCAATTGCCATCTTACGAAGCAACATCGTGGCATTCAATAATTAAAACGTGCATGGTTAATACAAGAAAGAATACACCACGTTGTTTGGATGTTTCTTTAAATTAAGTTGAATTTTCAACAACAAGAAAATCTGTGGGACAAATGCTTAGATATTATTCTCTTCTTTATTGTCAATAACGACATCTACACTGGGAGTTTAGCCTCCTCATTAGAGTACATGGTTTGGTCCAAACAACTGGCGTCAAAAACTAGTTTTAAAATTACATTTTCTCGAATTTATGTATTTAGAAGTGAATTTCGTATTAAATCGCATGTGGAAATGATTGTTGGTAAAATCGAACACTAAATCGATTTTACGTGCGTTAATTGCGATAAAATCAGTGAAATCGATCATTTACACCTATTTAGCTAAGTCCACATGAAAAAAAAAAAAATACAGGTCTATAAAATAGTAAAGACATACCCATAAGATAATTAAACTCATTAGCAAATTGGAATAGAAAAGCAAAAGAGTACACAGCGAAAGAAATTCTAGTTGTTGTTGTTGGCTTGCTGCTGCTCTGCCGCTATTACTGCAGTGCTGGTATTTTGAACTTGAAACTTAGATAATTTTTAAATATGAAAAGCTATGAGTAGGTTAGGACAAAGAATTATTTTTATGTTGATATTGTCAGACTATATAGATTAATACATACTATATAATTTTAATGTAAGATAAAATCGACGATTCTACGTATCGAGTTTATCAATACAAAACGAGTCAAGGTGGAAATTAGTTTTTGACATTGGTCCACAACAAGCCTGTAGGCATTATGCTAGTGGACGGTAAGTACTGCATGTTGCTTCGTTATTGAATGTTTAAACTGCTTACACTGAAAATATCCAAAAATTGGTGTACAATGTTTGTTATGTGATATACTTTTGCTTTTCATGTACATGATCCTATTTATGAAATACAATATTTGAATAAGGTTTCTAAAATATTTCAACTAAAACAACAAACTGTGAAATGCATTGCTCGACAGCTCCCGCTCGAGGATTTCGCTAGCTGGCGTGGGAAGAAATAATCGATGCTCTTTGGCAGGAAAAGTAAGAAGTGGTGAGAGCCAGCGCTAGTGTCGAGTAATCCTAAAAGCTTTCATGGTTCGAGATGAAAATTTTTCTTTGGAAAACTGTGCCATGCGAAGTATATTTTGCAATTTAATTCAATTTATCTTATCCCAAATTAGAATTTGACGCAGTCTACATAATTTACGATGCTTAAGATGCATCATGCACGTCCTATTATATGTGACATCTATATATAATAGAATATCTAACTAAATAACTCAACCACCCAATTAAACTTTATACATTTACCAATCAAACTTAAATATATTCCTATATTTACCAACAACATCTAACTAAACTCATTCTCATACAACTAAATCATTCCAATTATATTAAAAAATAATTAATTCAACCACTCAATTAAACTTCACACATTTACCAACCAACCTTAACTATATTCCTACATTTACCAACAAATCTAACTAAACTCATTCCCACCCAACTAAACCATTCCAATTAAATTAAAAATTAAAAATTAAAAATTAAATATAAAAAATTTAAATTTAACAGGAAAATAACTCTCGTCGGGACGACGAGATCACCACTAGTGCATATATAATGCAACATAACTAGGTCCTATGCAAATATTTTTAGAGAAATGCATATGCCGACTTTTTTCGATCCTTGCTGAGTTGCATGACGGCAAATGAGTCCTCATTTCTTCACATGAAACTCTTAAATCCCACACTTAGTTTCGTTACAAGTTCCTTCACAGTCATGCAGTACCATTTCACGTCCATCTGCAGGAGACATGTTGAAAAAAATTTGTAATTAAATAATCCAATGAAAACTATTTAATAAGAACAATATGGATCAAAAAGATCTCACAAGATCGATCTCATAAGGTCACTCATCAGAAGAAGATATACCCTAGCTAGGCTTGATATAATGTTAGAACTCATTCTTATATTATATCGAAATGAACCATGTTATATTTTCCTAGCTTCTTATAAAGTTTACCTGAGCAACAATGGTTATGTCTAGAGCCGAGCTCCCGAAAGTGAGGACACTGGTGGTATTAATAGTAAGATTCAGCTTTGAGATCTCACAAAGAACTTTCTCTATGACACCTTGCTTGCTCTCACAATGAACCCTAATAAGCACATCCCTGTCACAGACTCTTGCTTCGATTTGGGGGAGCTCCTCATGATAAGGTCCCCTTTCCATAAAACTATCATCAATAAATAATTTGGATGTCCTCACAGTCTCGACTTTTTTAGACTTGATCTGTTCCTCTAGAGTCCTAACTCTCTGCTGTAGTTGCTTTAGGTAAATGACTGCATCTGTCAGTACTGATGCCTTGTCCGTCTACCATCAAAAAAAAATGTAAATTGATTACTAACTCAATAAAGACTGACACAACATATTCAGGAAACGAACATAAAAAGAAACACATCATAGAGAGATGTATCAACATATACCTTCTTAAGCCCAGGGATGATAGAAGACAACGCAATGAACATCTGACTAAGCTTCTCACGCCTTTTTCGCTCAGCATTGACGTGATCTTTGGCTCCTGCAACTCTCGCACTTGCACTCATATGACTCATATTGCTTGCAGCTGCTAGTTGGCCGCCGGATCCCATGGCATAATTACTCTCATTGTTCCAAAACGGTTGATGATCCAATCTGTTTAGAGTAAACTGTCCATATGGACTTGGAGGATTAAAAAAGGTCGAAGCAGCTGCAGCATCATAGGAACTATTAAGGGGTTCGGTACTTGCTATAGGGTCAATATGTAAGGAGTCCCGACTGTTGTCTTTGAGCTGTTTTGAAGGTCTGTTGATATTAGGGCAATAATCTTCTAGGGTAGGTGTGGATGTGATGGGTAGCTGATGATCATTAGAATGTATAGAATGATGGAGATGATCATTATTATCTGGTAATGCAGCTGCTGCCAATGTTGCACTTAGATCTTCATATGAGTTCGTCATCCATTGGTCAATGAAGCTTTCATCCTCCATTTCCTATGATAAAAAATATACAGTAAGCAACTTTAGTAACAAGTCATTTACTCTATCACTCTGTTGAGACGCTAGCTCCCTCTAGAGAGAAGCCGCATGTTGATCCATCCACTTTTCCCTCAGCGTTTTGACTCTTAATAAAAATATACAAGAGGTCAGATTGAGATCATATTACCTGAAACAGTCCTTTACGAACTGAATACTCCATAGAAGAAGAAGAAAACTCAGCGAAGAACAGAATTCCAAAACCCAAGATAAAGAAGACCAAAGGAAGAACAACCTTATACTCTTGTCTATCTCTCCTAGCTACTTGGATCAAGAAACCTTCAAATAGCCATGCATGTGAACAACTCAATGAAGAAAAAAAAGACGGCTGTGGAGAACTCAACCTCGTACTCATACACAATTAGGGTTTTTTTTTCGTCTTCATTTTCTTCAAAGTCACTGGCGAGAGATGGTGACTCAACAAGTGGGGCCGTCTTTCGTTGGACAAAATGACTGAGGATTTGAACTTTGAAATGCTCACATACATGTGGACTAAGTATAAAGACTAGATCAACATTGCTTCAGGGGTATTTTTGGCAAATACATGTATGGTATAGCTAAAAATACATTTTTTGTTGTTAAGTGCTAAAATCGGTAAATTGCTATCCACTTCTGATTTGAACAATGTTCGACGATAATAATAATAATACAAATAAACAAACTTCTCAGAAATATATCTCTTCACGTCTACTCCGAACAGCAGTCCTTCCGTAAGTAAGGCAACGCCCCGCTCGCATCATATCCTATGAGGCTGTGATTATGGGTTTCCGAAATTACCTCCATAAGAACAGTTTGAGAATTTCTCATCCGCACATGTGTTGTTGTCTCACCACATCAGACATGATGCAGTTCAAAATGAACCAAGTTACCGGATGTATAAATTTTGCTGAATTTTGATCGTGGTTTGGAAAATTAATTTGAAAACTAGAGAAAAAAAAAATGTTGTATGTACCCTGACGTGACACTACAACTTTCTTTTATTATTACGACGTGACTCTAAAATTTGATTCTTCTAATTTGCTGTCGTTATGGACTTTGGTGATGTACAACACTATATGAGACAAAAAGTCACCAACTAGCCGTTGAAAAAAATAATATTAATTGACGGAGATGCTTTATGTTACCACAGCCCCCTGCAGCTGCATGAGACATTCACACGCTACACTGGCCGGTGAAGCGTCTACGTCTACATTTAATTGTTTACCAGTCCCTGAAGTTGTTCCTTTATTGACAATCATGCCCCCGCTTTATTTTTATTATCTTTGACGTCCTTTTACAAATTAAAATATATAGAAAGAATATAATGAACTCCTAAAGGCGTATGTCCCGCAATGACTTGCAAATTGGAGTGGATAATAAGTTGGCCCGGACGTACCAAATGACTAACATATTACATATGAATTGGTCGTTCACTCATATTATAATCTTGGTTTTCCATAATTCATGTGTTAGTCTGCACAATCGATATTGACATTTTTATGTGAAATTCGTTAAAATTATTCATTTAAAACAAATTTAATTAATTTAATACTTTTAATTACATATTCGTACATGTTATCCAAATCATCTCAATGACTTCCAAAAAGATAAATTAGATAGTTTACTTCTTGTCTTCTTTTACATATAAACATTAATAATAATATATAATTATTATTATATATAAAGGAAAAGGTACAAGAGAGACAACTAAATATTTGTGAGAAAAAATATTATCGAAAGTAGAACTAGAACTTTGCCTACTTTTGAGCATCCATTTTAAGCATTAGTAGCACTAGTTTCCGAGAAAACTAGCTAACGAAAGTAGAAATTTTATTATCGAAATTTTGTTTCATCTGAATTCACTCTCTTCAGAGTTTAGACAGTGATCATATCGCATCATTGGCTGGATATACAATGTATATGTCAAATAGGTCATGGAAATCAATGGGCACTACTAATCGCACCCCTCCCCTCCCGCACCCCGCGGGTCCCATGCGAATTTTTATCAAATTACCCTCATTCGCACCCTCACCCCACCCCACCCCACCCTTATGGTTTCGAAAACGTTTTTTAAAAATTTC
>JAWWMW010134928.1:0-19016 GCA_035048345.1 Echeveria elegans
TCCAATAGCCACCCGTAAAATGTGATATTACCAATTACCACCCATTAAAATATTTTTTACCAATAACCACCCATTAATTTTTTTTTACCAAAAGTCACCTAAATGAATTTAAAAATACCCACCTATTTATAATTTATTAAATGAAATTCATTATAAAATAGCAAAAAAACTTAAAAACATGCCAAACTTTGAAAAAAAAAACATTAAAAAGTCACTCATATAGTTTTAAATTTATTAAAACAATAATGATTTAAAAATATTTTTCTTTGATTTACTTTAATATTTTTTACAATTTATCATAAAAATTCATAAAACATTATTTAATTTTTAAAAAAGTAGTGAATACGTAATACCTTTTATTCTAATTTCGGTGAAAATTTATGGATTTTTAAAGACTTTCTTAGGTTTATTTTTATTTTTTTTCAAAAATATTGAATTTCCCGTATAAATAGTTTACAAAGGTAACAAAAAAATAGAAAATGAGTATAAAAATTTCAATTATTTTGAATAAACTAAGAAAACCCAATACCAAATACCCATCTATTTATGATAATTTTTTCTTTAGTTATATGCATTATTTTGATGATTTTTTAAAAAACATAAATTAAATTATAAAAAATATATGTTCAATTTATAATTTTTATTTAAATCAAAGAAAAAATAAAAAATTTAATGGGTGGTAATTGGTAAAAAAATATTTTAATAGGTGGTAATTGGTAATATCACATTTTACGGGTGACTATTGGAAAAACCCGTATTTTACGGATGATTTCCGGTAATTAACCCTATATATAACATTGTTTGACTTTGTTCATAATGAAGTTTCCATTATTAAAAAGTTTTCAATTTTTAGAAAATAAATTTTTTTTTAAATTTCTTTTATAAAATATAAAAAAAGATTTTATATTATTTTAAATTTAATATACTTTTTTCTTATACAATATATTTTTTTCTAGTTTTTTGAAAAAAATTAATGAGTTTTTTTATTAACAAAGGTGATGATTTTTTGAAAGTAAAAATATTTTTATAGTGGTGATTAAGTGAAAAGGACACATTATAATGGTGATTAAACGCAATTCACTCTTTTTGTTATCGGAAATCACCCGCAAATTTGAGGTTTATCGGAAATTAAATTTAAATACTCAGAGGCACCCAATACAATATTTTTCTTAGAAACAGCCACACGCTGCCAACAATTTCTTTAAAAATACAAATGATTTTGTTTTAAAATTTTATAAGAAATATTTAATTTACTCACACAAATTTCATAAGTGCATCTTGCAGACAATGGAGGTAAAGGTGGAGCCTATAGGAAAGCAACAAGCGTAATCAGGTCGTAGTCGGGAATTATTTAACGTTCGGCGAATACATACGGGATTCGGGAGCAGCGTCCCCGAAAAATAATTTCAAATCGAACAAGCTAATAGATGATTCAGTTCCATAAAAATCAGAAAAATAAGAAAAAATATTATATATTTTACTAGCGTATCACCCGTCGCCCCGACGGGTATGCGTGGTCCCAATTTTTAATGGGCCGGACCCGTGTGTTGTTTGCAAATTTTAACTTTAACTTTAAATTTTTTATTTTTAAAATTTTAATTTTTTATTTTTAGTGGGCCGGACCCGTGGATTTGATGAGGGATGAGAGATGATGGATTGACTCAATGTTTGGTTCGGACAACACCAGTTGCTAAATGGGACTGCTTTCGTCACTTTCACTTTCAATTTATATTCTATTATATATTAGATATACAAATTATATAAAATAATAACAATTTTTGTCACAATTGGATTGCCCGACAGTTTTGACACCATTAGTATGTTTGCTATCAAAAAAATAATTGAAATAATAGCAAATTTTTAACCACGGTGAAATCGGCCGATCCCAGCTGCCTCCGCCCCTGAGTGTAACACAAGGATCTGCGCGCCGAGGGAGGTACAACAGAAGGGAAAAACAATGAAGGCCGAGACCAGCGGCAAGAATGGAGAAGAATACCACAGGGGCCATACCGAGGCAAGGATATGTGGACGTATTGCATCATTTAGCATGACTTAAAATCTGGATTATCATCGATGTTTTTCAAATTCTCAAGCAAGTCTCTAAGCCACTATTCTTGACAATATGCAAAACCAAGGGACAGTCAATTTCAATCACTAATATGAAGAAGTTACTCGAGTTCAACCCAGCGATTCCATCAGCTAACGCTGTCACATGGAGATAAAGAGTTGGGCAGTCCTGCTTGAAACACCCATCTCCACTTGCTAATAAAGAAAAGCATTTTTGGTTACAAAACAGAAAAGGGAACTCTGTATAGAAATAGGAAAATCTCAAGGGACATTGATAAACAACAACATTGGCAATCAAATCATCCTCGCTAGTGTCACTGCTTCCGACCACCACCTCACTTTTATGCTGCAATATCTGCATTGTTATTTGAGTTGTAAGCAACATCAGCTGAAGAAGTGTCTATGTCATTCAGGCCCAGTTCCTCATTCTGTTCCCAAGTCCTCTCATATTCCTCAACTGCATCCATAAAATGCCATTTTAGAACTATGAAAAAATAAGAGAGTAATTATGGGCAGTTAATATTAATGGACTCGGATCCCAACGAGCGAGCTGCTGATTGCAGCCATTTGAAACCACGAAGTTAAAAAAAAATCAATTGAAACGACATCAGTTGAAACGCCAGAGTTTATGGGGCTATGCTGTTATCCGCAGTTGGGGGAAACGAAAGAGTTTTATGGGGCTGTTATCCGCACTTGGCTATTTTTGATATATATATATATCCGTGTAGTTACACATCTTTTTCCGGATAGATGCCGGCTGGAAATGCAAACATTCCATTCGCAAGAATGTATCACTTTCGAGCTCAACTAAAAGTGTTATTTATCAGTACTATCAACTAGAGATGCAGTTTCCAATAATACAAATACTAACAGGCCATCAGTTTAATTCAATTTGATAGGCTTCTTGCAGCTACAACTATCTCTAAAAATTCATCTTTTAATGAAGTTTAAATATACTGGTCCAGCAGAAACACCAATAAATTGCATAATCAGCTCAACAAATGCTACGATATAAGACCGTCATAGTAAATAATTGAGAACAAGATATATACTTACAAGATAGTTGCCGATCATCCTTGATATCATCAAAGACAGGTGCCACAAATGAATTAGCCAGAGCATCATCCAAAATCAGAGTCCACGGCCTTTCTAAACTTAAGAGCTGCATTAAACAACAATGCACCAAGACTCAACAGAGAAAATATGATGCATGTAAATCATTGGTAGTATCTCCAAGATGTACAGTAGTGAATGTCGTGTACGGCAATCATGGTTCCGGTGGAGTTGGCATATGCAAATGCTGACTTAAAATCACTCAACTAAGATTCTTAGTCATACAGAAAAATAACACTTTTCACCCTTCAAGTGTCAGATTTAAATAAATTCATTGAACTTAGGCACCCAATGTTGAAGTTAGTAAGATAGTTATACCTTGTCCAAACGAGCTCTGAAATCAATCCATTTGTTTTTTCTGTCCTCCTCCAGACTGTCTCCAAAAGTAAATCCATGGACTCTTTCCAAGCCTGCAAAATAGTGGCAGTAATATGACTGTTTTAAGATAAATGACAATATGCTATTGTCAGAATACCCACAACCGTTGTTTTAAGATAAAAGATCTTAGTACCATTAACTGTCTCATCAACATTGGTGGTTGAACAAGAATTGTAGCGCACCTTATTTTGTGAACTCAAAATGAATTCAAGTGGCTTGTACTTTATGCAGGCACAACTAAAGGGTATGCTTATTTGGGCTACTATTGTCTAACTTCATAGATATACTTGTAATTGATTAGATTTGACGTATCATAAACAATATAAACTAAAAATGATAAATGAATCAATTGTTGCTTCATTGTATATTTTAAAATTTTATACAAATTACAGGATGGCATACTTTGGGAGGTCTTTTCGTTGAATATATTTTGAATTTCAAAAACCATATATGTCATGCATATAATAAGTAATCAAGCTTTCACACACCAAAGGCGCTATGATAATGACATGGTTCGTTTTCTTGTTCAAACTCAGTAATGAAGATGCCTGGCTTCAGTGCGAGCGGTTCAATCACACATTCTACTAACTAGATTATAAACACACGGCTAAACTAAAGGATGATGGAGAAAAAAACGACATAGACAAATGCAAAAAAAAAAAGTTTCATCTCAAGCATAATAATCAAACAGTTTCATCTTTGAAAAGCATGAAAATCATAAAGAATTAACGCTTACTTTCACTGATTTTCGTGATCAAGCCTTCCACTGTTGTAACAACCCCTCCTAACGTCCCACTTGAAAGTTCGAGCTCAATCTCCGGGATAATCACGCTAGCAGTATCCGACTGAATGCAGTAATAAATCATTTATAAATCCAGAGCACATACATTGATACATACACTACAAAGCAGGCAAAGCCGTAAGTTTCAACACCGGCAAACATACTATTTACTGTCAAGCATAACAACAATGTGGTCTACCATCCAAGCTAATAGTTCATTAAAATCAGCTTAGTAAATATGAAGTAGGGCACTTCTACAATGCCTGTTCAAACATAATAACTGAAGGTGAAATGTTTGACATATTAAAAAAAGGTGGCATATGAATAATCCGGTATCCAAGTTATTTGAATTCGGCAAAATTCTACATCTTATCATAATATCAATACATTACATGAACAAAGGGATCAAAAACAAAGAGAGAACGGGCAACCAAATCCTAAATTTTTGCGATTTGTCAACACTCAAATGTATGTTGAAAAGCAGAACAACAAACACTTGTATCAAACAGAAAAACAATGCATGCAATTTTATCATAGTTTAACGGGGTCTTAAAATATAAATGCATAAAATCAATCATGACCATAGAAGTAGCGATGTCGAGCCAGCACAGAAATGTGGAACATCAAATACATCAAGAAGGTTGTAGTTCACCTTTATCAAATCACGGCTCAAATCCCTGATGTTTTCCACGCGGACTGTAATTTTCTTTCCTTTATCCGGAATTCTACCACCAGGTTTCAACTATACATTAAACAAAATAAATGTCAAACTGCCCACAGAATTAATCTTGGTACTAATCCCATGAAGAGCTGCATCACCTCTGAATTACGGTAACCACACGAGTCACAAGAAGAGGCCATCACGATAACTTCTTGGAAGTATGGGATCTCTGATATTGGTTAAGCTAACAAATGTTTAAGCATCACAAAATGTACTTTTCAGCGCGAAACACCAGAAAAAACACTTTACATCATACTGGATTCTCAGAAGACACTACTGAGAATTTCAAACATGAACTTCTAAGGGAAGAAAGTCATAAATGTAATCGAGAACATCAGCGTGAGGTCAATCCAGCAAACTGTGAATCATATATTGATAAAAGGATACTAGTAAGGTACATCCTAGTTTCACATCTTGTGGCACAAGCACCACATGTTGAAGGGAACATCATAACCTATTCAAATAGAGAGGTCAGAGGCTATGCAAACATATTTATTTATAATAAATAGAAAACCAGTTACAAATAGCACCCATCATACCTCTTCAGGTGCAGAGTACCTAAATATAGCATCGGCTATTTCAGAACTATTTCCCTCCGCAATAGCTCTATGGCCTGCAATGGCTCCGACTGACCCATGAGGTAAATTTGTCTGGTTCGGTCTTGTTCCTTCATCTGAGTTTTGTCCCAGCTGCGAGGGATCAGCAAGATAACCTAGTAATGCTTGTTGCTCAGGAGTTCTCTCGTAGAACTTGATTGTCAAGGCTGGGTCAGAAGATGGTGCATATCTAAGAACAAGGAAGCAAGTCGAATGAGGTTCAAATTTTTAACAAATAAGTCAAACCAAATGCCTCGAGTCTGGTTGGGCAGTGAATGGGATAACGTATCAACCCCAATAAAAGTAAAACAGGGCAATATAACTTACGGGTTCTCAATATAACTGTTTCCGGCAGGATCATCCAAGATGAATTTAAATGGCAACTCCCCTGCTGCACAAGCTTTCAGCTTCAACACAAACTCATCAATTGCTTCAGCAGTCTTAGGATCCACTTTCTACAAAATCCACCACAATCTTAAGAGCAAAAGAATCAAAGCATTAATTCAACTAGATACCAAAAATAGTAAGGGCATACCTTCCTTTCCTCCTGAAGCGCAAGCAATTCATCGGATGCCCGTGTCAATATACCTTCCACCTTTAAAAAACATAAGAATCGGAGTTATTAGAGCCAGGCTCTTTATTTAGCTTAAACATTTCCTGTGAAGCTATAAATCACATTATCTACAAGTAAATGAAAAACAAAAAAATGATTGGGATCAAGTTAAAACAGCTTATAATTATTTTTTGGGGTTCTTTACAGCATATCAACAGAACTCTTCGCTATCCGAATGCTCTCTTTTTAAGTGTATCTAAACATGTAACAAATACGTCACACATCAGAAACCTATCCACTATTCTTCCAAACTGTAGTTGGAGCTAATTTTGCTCGTCTTCTGGTACTTCAATACAACTAAATGCTTACACATTGGTGTGGAAGTCACTGGACCATATCTATCAAGTCATTTCATGATGCAAAGGTGAAAACAAGGAAATAAAAAGTATACGGATTTCAGATGAATATTTAAAGGTTCTACCGTTGTTAAGGATCCACGCTGAGCCTCAGGAGGTATCTCAAAATCTAATTCGGGAATCTGCATGTGCAACAACACGAACATGGATTCAGGTGGTAACTTTTAGTTTTTCTCTAAATATATCATGGAAAAAATGGCAGAGACAGACTTTTCAATTATACAAATTGTAGTTTCAAATACACCTCAAGGAAATAAAAAAAATACATTGAAGTAAAAAGACAATAACAAGCCGGCATTTCTTTGTTAAAGAGGCCAAAATTTATAAGGAGCAAGCACATTTCAATAGGACTTCCAACTGCATAATGCATTATAAAAAACATCTAGTCAAGCTTTACAGAGATTTACCGTTATAGTGGCGGAATCAGATTTGACCACTTGTCTGTTTAGTAGCTGCAGCAAAGAAATTAAGGTGACTAAGAGGCATATTACAAATATTATTCTCTATAATGTAGGATAACCATATATTCAAAAATCAATAAAATCTATATTCAATAAAAGAAAAAAAACCTTTTCATTATTTGGGGCAACAGCGAGAGTGTATCGGCAACCTTTAGGTTGGAGCTCACCAGCAAATTCGACTCCATTGTTCCTGATGCACGTATTCAAAGTCCAGAATCAATCAAGATAATGCAAAATATTGAACTTTGTAACGAGAAACTTCCTTGCCGCCTACCTCTCTCCACAGTGCGGGCACTCAAAAGCTGACAATAAAACCTGTAAAAATATAAAAACACAAATATTATACTAACAGCTTTTTTGCTGATGGTTGAAAATAGAGAGAGTGAGAGTCAAACATACCTGTCTGAAATTGGGGATTACAGTGAGCAGGAACCTGGTAGTTCCCTGTCCATAAGAAACCACAAAGTGAAAATTCGCATTTCTAATTGAAAGTGAATTGAAGGATCAAAATTGAAGATAGATAAAAAAAATAAAAATAAAAAGCAAGTGGCTTTACATTTTGGTTGCAACGCATACAGAGGCTTTCGACCTGATAGAGAGGAGCGTCGGTCACATCCTGGCCGCCGGATACAGCCTCAACAACTGTTCTCACGTCCATAATTTCGTTTCTATTACTCACCCAGCAGCAATTTACAATTAGGGTTCGGAAAGCTTCGGAAGGGTTCTAGCGCACCTACGAATATGTTGTTCCACGATTTCTTTCTGTAAGCTTCTAGGTACGACGACGAAAACGGACTTTGCGACGGCGTCGTTTTCTATTTTGGTCTTGTTAAACATCGTCGTATGAAGTAGGTCAAAGCGCAAAACGTCGTTTTATTTATATTATTAATAGAGTTAATTATACAAAAAAAAATTACTGTAGTATATTATTTTATACAAAATCATTAATATAAAATATTTTTTTATTTAAACACTTATATATAAATCTTATATTAACAATTAATCACCTTTATTAATATAAAAAATACATTATCTTTTAAAATAAAAAAAACTATAAAAATCATCTACACTAATAATAGTTCTCCATTCACAACACACAAACAGCAACGGAAACTTTCATTGTTAACGTTTAATTTTTGGTTGATAAATCTTCAAGCAGCCACACATCTACAAGCCCACCAACCCATTAGCCGGCGCACCTCACTCAATCCACCATCCCGACCCAACCCACCGTTCAGTCTAAAAATTAAAAAATTATTTAATAATTAAAAATTAAAAATTTCATATTGGGAAGTTTGTGAGTAATTGAATGGAGAAATCAAAATAAAAAACACTTAAAAAATCAGAACGGGAAACGTAAGAAAAAAATTAGGAAAATCGAACGAAAATATACATAAAAATGTATGTTCACGCCAAGGTCCCGTCGGGACGACGTGTTCACCTCTTGTTATACTATATAAGAAAAAAATTATATTAAGTTTAAAATAACTAAAAAACTATTAAAATTTAATTTTTTTATAAAATAAAATGTTTTAAAAACTATTTATGTTTTAAATTGATAACTTTTTTAAAATATAAAATTACAAAATGAATCATGATTTTTTACTACACGTATCCACTCATAAAAAAATTACAAAATGAATCAAAGACAAACAATGTTGTATATATAATGTATATTTGTTTTACAAATGGGGAAAACTGACTTTAAAATCATCAACTTTTCAGTTTTGCCCCAAAAAAAAATCTCCAACTTCTTAGTTGACTGTCAAAAAAATCTCAACTTATGTTGACATTCAAAAAAATCCTCGACTGATGCCTATAATGACAAAGTAAATATAAGTTGAGGATTTTTGGAAAGTCAACTAACAAGTTGAAGATTTCTTTTTGACTTTTTTAAGTTGAGGATTTAAATGGGCAAAACTGAGAAGTGGATTCCTTTTACAAATGTGCTACTTTTAAATTTATATAGATGGTTAAGTGAAAAAATATATTTTATAGCGATAGTTTGTATAAATTAATATAATATAGTGATGATTTTATACAACTAACTCTTATTATTATTATTATTTTCTCTAACAATAGGATCAGATTAGATAGATTGAGGTTTTTCTTAAACATAGTTTAGGTCCAGATGCATACAACATTAGACAATAGGACTTAAATTTAGGGTCGGCTCTCGAGTGGCGACTATGCATTTTTCTTACTGGTTTTCCGCAATAAATTTTTTTTGGAATAACGAGACTTGTTTTATTTTATATGCAGTTCATAACAGCTAAAAATCAGTACATTAAACGGACGATTAGCAGCAACGAAACTTGTATCCAGTTTTCGGCACTCATGCCTCAGAATCTAAATTCGACGTACGAGAGAATTGTCTCTTTGAATCATCTTTTGAACGATATATAGAACGTTTCCAATGGAAAAGTAATGTGTTCCGAACAAGCCCCCTAAGCAGCAAAGGTCTAATCTGTTTTGTTTGGTGCTGTTTTAAACTGAACTGCACCTTATATTCCGTTTTCAGCACTCTTCAGCTCAGAATCTAAATTTGACGTAAACTTGAGAATTGTAAACCTTTGAATCAGCTACAATTCTCTAGTTTACGTTGAATTCAAGTTCTGAGCCGAAGAGTGCCAAAAATCGGATACCAATTATGATACTGCTAGTCGCAGCGCATCACCGGATCTGAATCCACACCTAACACAACACCCCTGATCAAAGTTAAATGCGAAATCAACTGCCTGTTACAGTCTTATGGCTCATTCCAAACTCTATTATCACAACGCATAACCTGCAAATAATACTCCCGATTGTTATACTTGTAGAAATTCAATCGTAGAAATCAAACTCTGTATCACAACGCATAATCGTAGAAATTCAATCTCCTTAGCATCACTGGCGAGACTTTTTGCTAATTCAATTGAATGCTTTCTAAGTTAGTTCCATCGCTTGCACAACATCACCGACGAGACTTTATTGTTGTACTCCAAATTTAAAAATATTTAACTTCATGAAAAATTAATTTTGTCCTTGACGGGTAACACGCGTCGTCGTACGCATCAAATTAATTATTTCCTACAAGTAGTTAGTACAACGACAATCAGAGTCGATCCCACGCGGAACTGGCTAGCGATGTGTACCTCCTGTAAACAACTAAGAACTCGAGGTTTTGTGAGAATTTGGGAACACGAAACAGAATATGAATGCAGAGATATTATCAATAAGATGAGCAGACATGGTTCAATATAGCTACTTGTAATTTATTGTTTATCATCGATATAAAATCATGCAATTTCTATTACCTCATAACTCTAATACATTTCGGTAAAGGTAACATGCATATGGCTTCTAATGTCGTTCTACACCGGGCGAACCTGAATAGAACTCTTATGACAACATAGCATTAAGAACCAAACGAGTTATATTAATGTGCAAACATTAATGCTCAATCTCTAGTAATCTACTTATTTTTACGGCAAAGTGTCAAAGAAGTCAACTATAGAATCCAACTATCACAAGATAAATCGTATGCAAATACTCAATAATCTCATCAAGCCAAAATCATAATAATATGCATGAGAATTGATACAAGATAATAAAATTGAAATTAAGTGTGTATCTCAAAACAATTCGCCACAAGTGTGTGTCTCAAACCTTGACTATGTATTTAGCTACTCATAACAGTAACACAATACATCATCTAATTTAATAATAAAAGAAGAATGAAGAGGAATCGAAAGAATGATGTAGGACGTGGCCTCCGGCTTTTTCCTGCATCTCTGTCTCCTCTTACTATGATTTTTCCCTTTTGAAAACATAGTCCTAGCTTCCTATTTATAGTGGTATGCTGGACCTTTTTAGCGTTTTGGGTTTGGATTTCTAATTTCGGAACTGCACTTATCTTCTAGCCTTATTTAGGACCTTTTACGATTAGAATTTGAATTTTGTGTAAACTAGAGATTTGTAGCTCTTTGCCCGCGTCACTCCAGTTGTTCATTGCCCGCGCCACTCCACTAATTTACTCTTTTTTTTAATTATCAAACCATCCAATCCACAGTTTTGGGTCGCCATTCTACTCGCAGAATCCTATCACAACAGAGCAAAGCAAAGCAGCGCAGAGCAGCGGACGCTTCTCAAGAGATGATATGAATGCCCTCCATGGTTGTCACTGAACACACATGGTGCTATCCTCCTCCGCTCTTCCTAGTTAACAGATTTTGTTGTGTGTTGCGTTGCCCTAGTCCACAGATGGCCAGGCCACTATATATATCTGCTTCAGCTCATACTACCTTCTTCTTCGCCCTCCACCACCAACTTTCGCAGCTTTTGCAAACGGTCGCTCACTATCCCAACCTCTCTCTCATCATCATGTTTATCACGCCTACACTTCATCATGAATAAGTACTTCACATTTTTCTTCAACTAGGTTGAATCTAAAAAGTCAAAACCTAGAAAATCTTTGTATTAGAGGTGTCAAATGGATAGATTGAGTGGATTATGGATGAATTTTAAATGGATTGAATTTTAAATCGTCTATGTCATTTAATCCATTTAGTGTAAATGGATTAAATAGATTGGATTAAATGGATTATGGATTAAATAGTTTGATCTAGACCATTTAATCTATATAGTCTGGTCAACGGTTAGCCAATACCGGTCAATGCCGGTCAACGCCGATCAACCGTCGGTCAACGGTCAGTCACTAAATTGCTAGTGGATTGTAAATGAATTATAAATAAATTTAGTAAAATAATTTTTAAATGAATTGTTAATAGATTGTAAATGAATTTTTTAATATATCATTTAAATAAATAGTTCAATTTACCACCTCTTCTTTGTATGCAAAAGCTACAGATACTGGAGTTGATCCAGCAGTTGGGGCTAAGCGTCTTAATATCGACTGGGATGCTGTGGCTGAAATATTAAGATAGTGAAGATGATAGCTTGGACGTTCCTGCCGTAGTGGTTGTTCAATTTTTTTTTTTTGTTGTCTTACACATATATGCAACTTTACTGTCATTTCTCTTAGGTCCTTTTTGCAACTGATCCTCTTTTAAAGAATTGACATTCGGTTGTATCGATAACCCTGTAGGGCTACGGGCTTTTATACCTAGATTCTGTTCTTTTTACTTTAATTTTAGTTAGTTCAGTTCATTTCAGTTCAATTTAAAATTATTCTAAGCTCCTGTTCAATTTCAGTGCAGTTCAAAAGAACATACACTAGTGTCAACCTTCCCGGTCATTATTGGTGTCTCAGTAGTACTAATTCTGTTCTACAACTCTCTCCCATTGATGTATCAGTAGTCTTTCAAGTGTTTTATTTCTGCAGCTCGACTCTAGCCGACTAGACGGCAACACAACCTGGTACATAATGGCTATGTTTTTTTTTTTCTTTCTTCTTAAACTTTCTAGAAAACATATATGAATGTAATGATTTTGCTTGTCCTTTGACTTGCAAATTGATAAAAATACAAGTAAAAAAAAAAAAAAAAACCATTGCATGATTCAAGAGCTGCTATTTGCTTATTCTCATATTCAGGTTGATTGAATTAAATATTATGGATGTGGCTGTCACTACTTCATGATAATGCAAGCACGTCGAAGCTTGAATGCCTCTCTCCTGTTATATCTTCCTGTTCAGGTGTGCCTGGGACTATTAATAAAGGTGAAGGGCACTCATCTACTGCAAACCTGTCCAGATTGAAAATTTTCCGACACAGGCCGGTACCAAATTGCTATGGAAACCAACCAGAGTCCGCAAACTGAAAAACCAAATTCTTCTGAGCCGATATCGCTGTTTGACCTCTTGTCACGGGAAGGCAGTTCTATTACTATTCTGCCTCGTATAAATGTCAGCGGATCAGCAAGAGCAGCAAGCAGAGCATCAGTAATACCTCCGCCACCTTCTCCACCTGCCAAGAGGTTTCTTAGCATCAGCCTTCCTAACTCTCCAAGGCCCAAATCTGTAGTTTTCAATAAAAAGAAACCTGGGAGGAACCAAACCTCGTCTCCTACGTCAGATGCCACTGCTGGAGAGCCCAAACAGGAAAAACATCACTTTTTTGTTGGGAGAAGTAAATCATGCGGAGAGGGAAGAGCAAGCCGACCATCAATAGAGTATGAAGTATGCCTGAGGAGAGTGCAGACTGTAGATCATCACGGAAGTAGGCACTTTGAAGCCAGCTTTAGGAAAAGTACTGAAGCAGCCGGTAGTGCGGCGGATAAAGGGTATTGGGGTTTCACATGTGGCCCGCTATGCGTCTACTTGCCAGCATTTTTCAAGGGTAAGCAACTGACAAAAAAGGAGGCTGTAGATATTCAAAGTATGATTTCAAGAACAATGTCTCGGGAGAAATTTGAATGCGGTTCTTGGTCTGCAGCAGCCATTGTCAGTGATAGTGACGAAATGGATGAGAATCATTCAAGTGAGGAAGAACACTACTACGACGACCATGACAGAGTTGATCGCTTATCAATGAATCTGTACTACGAATTACCACTGGAAATGATAGAGACTGGTAATAAGGTTGAACCAAACGCCCAGTTTGAGAAGCGTGAATTGAAAGGCATTCTAATAAACAGCTTGTTGAAGGAGAGAAAGTCAAATCACAACTCGTCACGCCATGTTCGCTTCTCCACGGAAACTCCAACTATGTTCCCATCTTCGCCACCTTCGTGTATAACACCACGCTTGCGCCTAGCCAGAGAGGAATTTAATGCGTTCTTGGAAGCTCAGAATGTGTAGATGTTCATTCGATATATTCTCGTTTTTTTTTTTTTTTGATTTAATCTGAAAGAGTCAAGGAGCTTGGTCAGCCTGTCGGTCTTTTATCCGGCTGTTTTTGCATACAGAATGATTCAGACAATCAGACCTGAAAATGATATAACTAAAATACAAATGAACTGCGCAACAAATTTGATTATTCAATGAAATGGGTTTAGACTTGAGTCCTCAATCAAGGGATCATTCCATTGGCAGTGACAAATCAAGTTGTCGGAGGTAAAACTCATGACTTTTACTGATGTTGTTTAATGGAGGTTGCATTGAGAATTGATTAACGTAGTATGTTCTGAACCCAATTTGGTGGCTTAAAATGAAATTATTGTGTTCTATCTATAGGTGGATATCATGTTGTCAATCAGAGGCTAGTCTAGTGGGTGTGGATAGTGTATTATAAATCGCACGTCACATATTCGAATCCTGAAAAGTATTCATTTGTACTTTTTTTCATTACACTATTCTAATATTGTGGAGTAGTGTTTTCTCATAATTTTTTTAATGTTACTATGTTCGTTTTCATTCGTGATGGACATCGCCAACTTGTGTTCTTGTGAATCTTTAAATATCATATTCGTTATTTCCTTGGTTAACATATGTCATAGCAATTCAAGATGTGATTTATGTTCCAGGTAAAGATCGGACACAGTACTGATAATGCTAACGTCAAAGCAGGTATGAACTTTCACGTGTTTAATTGTACTATCAACAATGTGATTTATGTCATGACAATGAAGCTCACTTTCATTATGATCATACTAATTCCATCAAATGAATGATTTCCATTTCCCCAATCTTGCAACAACTGGAACTATTTTGGGCCAATTTTCTAATAATTCGGGAAAGATTCTAAGACAATTTGGTCAGGCATATGCTCCTTGTTAGATATTTTTAAGTAACAGTTTTCATAAAATTGTTATTCCTATGTGTGATTTTTAAGTTTATGCTATGATATTTTTAAGTAACAATTTGGTCAGGTTTATGCTTATTCTTATTCTTATTCCTATTTTTTCTTATTCCAGTTTAGGCTTATTCCTATTTTTCATCGTTATATGTGTGATTCACTATTCTAGATATCATATTATATATATAGATAGATGTCAGATATAAATCATGTGTAACATGGTATTGACGGGTGTATCGAATGTGTTGAATAAAATTTGAGTATCCATATATTACGTTCTAGGAAACAAAATTTTAATGCGTAGTTATCGTTTCAAGTAGCACGATCTGCTTAATTTATCAGTCCAAGATTATATTTGTCTTTCTTACGTAAAAAATAATGTCTCCCTAACTCAAGATGATAAGCTGTCATCCAATATCCTAACATCCACATTTTTACATGAATATGTCATGCCCATTTATTTCACAAAGGGTCAGCAAGACTGCACATTTTTGCACTTTAACCAAACCCTAAACCATAACATCTAGACTGCAACGGGACATCTTCTTATTAATAATAAAGTTTAAACCCCTCAATTGCCGGTTATTTTTGTCCACACATTTCATATTCCAAAAATATCCTTTAAAAAATAAAATAGAACAAGATAAACATGTACAGTTTAGATGAAGAAGTGGACGTCATAGGCGTGTGCAGTTTAGATAAAGTAGGGGAGATACGTGACAGTTGAGAAAAAATACAGATAAAGAAGATGAAATTGAAAAGTTGAGAAGAATAAGGACGTGGATGGTTTTCAGTTGATCATCATCACATAAATAAAGAAAACAAATTGAAGAAGACGAAAAGATGAGGTTTATTTTTACGCACAGATTTTACTCTGCTCCGATTACTAGTATCTAAGAAACCGTTGGTTACTTCTTCTTTTGTCGATGGGTCAGTTGTTTACTTCTTGAACCAGATCGACTTTCATTTACAATCACAATCACCTAGTTTATAGGATTAATCTTAGGACGTCAATTTTTTTTATTCATGGAGACTTACACGAGGACTTCTTAGACGGTCACTCATGCTGATGCTGCTCTCGCCCAAACACCTTTAAGTGTGAAATTTTTATGAGATCCGGTATATCAGTGCTGCTATGATTGCCCCATCTTAGGACGATCAAGTTGATAACACTGCATATTACGGTTTACTACAAACGTCAAACAAAGTACGTATTGTGCACACATTGCTAGACTTGGTCACCGGACGGCTTAGTAAATTAATTAGCTAATCTTTTTTTGTTTGAGAACATCTAATCATATTTTGAACACTTAGAAACAACTCAACAAGGTTGATTATGATCAAGTCCTATGTATAAAAGCAGGCCAAACGCACGAAAGACAAGTAAACCAGACAAGTTCGGTAACGTAGGTATTCTTGTCGCTGCAATATTATTTATTAGTAATAGCTTTATCTCTTTTGTTTAACACATCGACTCTTACCATTGCTTGTTTGGTGCATTGATTTAATTTCATTCCCAAGCTTCATGTTCTATATATTATGCACGTGAACATTCATTACCATTCCGAGATTAATTCCACAATGATGAGTCGTTATAATTCGTTATTTTTCCTCACTCTTGTTCTAATGGCCGGATCATCCTCAGCCTCATATCCGGCAATAAAATCGGGATACTGGGCATCATGGCTCAATGCACTCCCTCCATCATCCATTAACACGACTTTCTTCACCCATATTTACTACGCATTTCTTGTACCCAGTAACATAACTTTCAAATTCGAAGTCTTAAATTCCACAGCTTTGCTCATGTCCGATTTCACCACTGCACTCCGGTTTAATAATCCGTCTGTTAAGACCCTTTTCTCCATAGGTGGAGCTGAGCTGCCAGATCCGTTAGTCTTTGCTAAAATGACATTTAGCGAACGTTCACGTCGTAGTTTTATTTACTCATCCATTGAAGTTGCTAGAAAATTCGGGTTCGATGGGATGGATTTGGATTGGGAATTCCCCGCAAACCAGGAGGAAATGCAGAACTTGGGATACTTACTGAGAGAATGGCGATTAGCCATTGAAGAAGAGGCTAAGGCTACTGGCAAACCGAGCCTCTTGCTGGCAGCCGCAGTTTATTACACCGTGAATGTCTTTAAAGACAACGTTCCGCGTAAGTATCCATTTGAAGCCATTGTTGAGAGCATGGACTGGATTAATCTTATGACGTACGATTACCACGGTGCATGGGAACCAACGCAAACCGGTGCACATACAGCACTATTTGATCCCAAATCCAATTTGAGCTCAAACCATGGACTCATGTCATGGATAGAGGCAGGAGTGCCTAAACACATGCTTGTTCTAGGACTAGCAATGTATGGAAGAGTATGGGATCTACAAGATCCAAATGCAAATTGGATCGGAGCTCCTAGCTCGGTTCTTGATCCTTTAACATCAACAATGACATTTTCTCAAATCGAGGAGTTCAACAAGGCCAATGGGTCGAGGGTGGTGCATGATGTGGATTCGGTGACAACTTATTCATACGCGGGGACGAAATGGGTTGGGTATGATGATGAAGTGTCTGTGATGATGAAACTATGGTATGCTCAAGTTCTTGGAATTAGAGGGTACTTCTTTTGGAAGATCGACGATGATAGTAACTGGAAAATCTATCAACAAGGTATGTGAACCCTAAATAAAGAACTCTAAAAAGTAAAAATAATAATATGAATTATCATTATTGTTTCCTATATATAAAATCATTCATATTTATTTACCTTTGTAAGTGGTTTGTGCAGCTTCGAAAGCCTGGGTTATTAAGTAGACAAGACGATCGAGTGAGTCAATCCCGACAGAGCAAGCTTCGGTTGATGATTGATGGTGAAGGCAAGCAATTTAAGTTATAATAATGAAGTTGAGGGGAGAAAATAGAGAGTTCAACGGCCAGCTATTTCTACTTTAAGTTATAAAATATTCATCACTTTTTTTTATTTCATTTGTAATTGTCAGTTTGAATTATAAGAAATCCATCCCTTCTTCTTTTCTTTTTAGAAGAGACTGTTCTTTTTCCTCTATAATCTTAATTTCAAATTTAATTAGGAGAGTGTTTCATAACCAAACACCTACTTCTCCTTTCCCCTTATACTAAAGTATTTTATGAAAAAAAATACTCATATACCAGCTAATTGGAGAAGAAAAACCAATACTTATATATGTTTCATAACCAAATACCTACCCACATGAATAATAATAATTTTTTTGAAAATATAATAAATGGTTTAACAAAATAAAAAAAACTCACTAACTTTTTTTTGAAATATTCATTAAGAAATTTAGAATGGCAATACACATTAAATTTTTTAGAAAACCGATAGATAGTCTATTTATAAAAATTTAATAACATATGAAAACACCTAAATGTTAAAATACAAAAAGTATACAATGTTAGAAAATGGAAAAACACGTTAGAAATGCAAAACAATAAAAAAAATCTTTTGTGTAAGTAAACCTTTGATTTAAACATTTTATAAAAATGTCATAAGATAAAAATGTCATAAGTCAACATTGTTCTCTTTCGGGTTTTATAGTAAACTAGGGTACCGTCCGTCGATGCGTCATCCCAAATGTGCAATCAAACAGGTCAAATAAGGGCGGGACTCGATCGATCAATTTTTGGGCCCGTGTTATCCGTGTAATTCAAAACTTTTAAATTTTAATTTTTAATGGGGCGGGCTGACCCCTTGTGTTATGTGAAATTTAAACGGACATGTGTGATCTGTGTAAATTTAAAAATTTAATGGGCCGAGCTGGGCCGTGTGTTTACCTAAAAATTTAAACGGACCTGTGTGCTCTGTGTAAATATAAAATTTTAATTTTTAATAGGTTGAACTGGACCCGTGTGGTTAAAACTCGATCAAATAGAATTTTTGATGGGCCGGGCTGGGCCCGTGTGGTCTGTGTAAATTTAAACGGGCCTGTGTGGTCTGTGTAATTTTTAACTATTAATTTTTAATTTTTAATGGGTCAGGCTGGACCCGTATGGTTTATGTAAGAATAAATTTACAAATTTAAAGGTATGGACAAAATGGGTAGTTCAAATTTTGAGCTTCCGTTCACCTATTGTATCATATATATACTAGCGTACCGCCCGTCGTTCCGACGGGGATGCGTCGTCCCGAACGTGCAATCGAACAGGTCAAATACGGGCGAGACTCGATTGATCAATTTTTGGGCCCGTGTGGTCAGTGTAATTTAAAA
>JAWWMW010135770.1:0-18983 GCA_035048345.1 Echeveria elegans
CGTAATTTTTTTACAGTCAAAATGCGAAGAATATTCATTAAAAATGTCGAGCAAGCTATTAAAGATTAATGTAAATATTGTGTTTCCATATTTGCCCCTTTTTAATTTAAATATTATTAAATATTATGATTTAATCTGGAACGTAGGATTAATCAAATGAATGGACATGATTTTTTTATACTTTTTATTTTAAACACCCCTTTTTATTTGATCCACTCCCAACAGTTTATTCATAATAAATAAGTAAATTTGGCAAATAACAGATTACATTTACATGGAGCTGCGCCTTTGAGAGAAACGGTAATCAACATTCCTGCTTACTGATGACGCTAACAGCTGCACAAACGACGGCGTATCGAGTAACAGCTTATTGATCACGCTAAGCATTTGCGTAATTGCTACGCTTACAACGGCTCTTAATAAGCTATAAATTGCAGGTGAACACGGTCCTGATGATGGGACTTCAAAAAAATTAGGGTTTCGTCGAGAGTGCGGAATTCATCCCAATCGATTTCGGCGTTTTCTCTCTTCTAGTCTCGTTATTTTTCCTGGTGTTCGATTCTGATTTTATGCAGTTTGGAAATTTAGGATTGCCGGTCGGTGTTGGATTTTCGGATATCGGAAAAGTTGAGTTTTCTCGCATTTCGGTACTCTTTTACTATATCGCTTTTTTTTCGGTTTTGACGTGAATTTGAAACCTAGGGTTTTGACTGGGATATGGAATGCAATCGTCCGCACGTCTGCGTATACGCTTGAAGTGGTGGTTGGAATGGTTGGCGTATGATTATTTTTTTTGTTGCGGGATAAACCGATAAAGTGGGTGGGTTTTGATCTGTTTAACTCTCTTTATATTGTTTCTGCGTGATATGTGTTTGGTTTTAAAAAATTTCCTCTTCTCTTTCTTTTTAGTTTTTGTACCATCTATATAACATTATTCAGCTTCTTATAATAAAATAACAATTATATGCCCTCATTGATTAAGCAAGTTACTGGAAAGCTTTGAGCATTCTGATGATTGGCCGTGAGATTGGAAAAACAAGAAGTCACCTACACTTACTGATAGTTTCTCTGATCCTTGCTAATTTTTCCGTGGTTCTTTTCTGCTACTTTTTCCATTTTTGAACTTCCCCTTCTTCAGTTTATAGAGCAAAAGCACAGTATGACTTGGGAAGATGTTGAGACATTTGTGCAGCTGATACATAAAATCCATTTACAAGTAACTTTATTGATTTACATTTGATTCTGAACTTATAGTATGATCTTCTTATCTTGTGTCCATAAAGTTGTGTTGTGCCATACATTTTTCATTAGGTTTTTGTTTATTTTTTAGCGTGTCCATTGATGCCTGCATCCTTTTCCTGTGTGTTCTGAATCTGACGTGGTTGACGTTGGTGCAATGCGAGCCAAAGCATAAAGGTTACATGACTTACATGGTACATCCATCTCTTTGCTAAGAAGAGACTCTTTTCTTTTGGTGCTCTTCTCACATGTTGTTTATACTTACAACCGGTCAATTATCAATGTCATGTGAATATTTGGATTGCAGATTTACATATCTAAGAGGGTGCAAAACAGTTTTTTCATTTTATTGCAGTACCTTGAGTTGATGGCTTCATAGCTTTAGGCTTTTCTGTTTGTAAGGATCTCGTAGCCTCGTGGACCGTGATTCGGGAGAATTACGCTTTCAAATTCATATCATAATCTTATGATTCCATTTCAGCACGAAACAATACTTTGTAACAGTTTATGTTCATTTCAGGTAATTGGTTAGTTACTGGATTTTTGCTTTACCAATTCACAAACCATTTTGGATACCCGAAATGGAGGTAGCATTGATGCGTATTCATATTCCTACGATGCCACACTGCAACTCTGTTTAATTTTTTTCTTTTAAAAGTTAATATTCATGTTATTTGTGTTGCAGTTTTGTTGATGAGCACGTGTTTGTGCTATGCAGCGCTCCTTAATTGGTTTCGACCGAGTTTTATTTTGTTTCATATTTGTTCCATTCTTATATTAATATTCCTTTTTTTTCTAATAAAATATATGTTATGTCATTTCATTACCGTGGCAGGTTACTAAGTGGCTTTGAGTATTTAATTATAGGATTCATGATTGAGAAATATACGAAGCTACCCAGACTTACTGATATTCTTCTGATCCTCGTTACTTTTTTCCTTTTTCTGTTTCTATTTTCCACTTTTTTAACTTCCCTTCATCGGATTATGCAGCACAAGCTAGGAAGTTAGCCATTGAAGATATTGAGGCATTTGTGAGCTACATCTGAGGCATAAACTAGAGTTTTTTGACAGTCAATTTCTTATCTAATGTTTGCAACGCTGAGAGATGCTAGAAACTAGTAATTAACTGTATCGTTATCAAGCATATTTGTTGTAAATCGGATGTGGTAGAGGTTGTTGTACTCTTGCATTGCTATTCTTGACTTAAATGTTGATTCCTTCATCCATCTTTTCACTAGTCCTTTTTCTGTAACTTTTTTTTACATGCTCACCATTTCTTTATACATACTGCTGATCACGTATCGATAAAATGAGTGTTGAGATGAGGGTTTTGATGCTAGCTTTTGCGGTCTCTAGGGATTCTTGGACTTGTGGGCCATAATTTAGGAGTGATGCGTATTAAAATTCATATTATTGTCTTTTGGTTCCTTTTGTGCACTTAACAATTCCTTTAAACAATATGTTTATCAAATTGCAGCTCATTTGTCTCCGCAATGACTTGCTGATCTGTTGGCTCTTCTTAGTGGTAGTCAAAATCAAAAAAAAATTGACCACCAGAGAATCTTAATCATTGAACTGCAATATGCACTATCCATGTTTGGAAAATTCGAGGTATTGGCAAAATTTTCTGATTATTATGTCGTAATGCCTTAATTTTTATTATCATAGTATTACTATTTTTATTCGTATTGATCTTTCATATTGGCGTGGGTATCATTTGAGATATAGGACGGGACATTTATGCTCAGGTAACTTTAGTTTGAAACATTTTGTATTTTTATATGAAAGTTGCAACTCAAAAACTCGAGGTGGATGCAGGCTGGGTTTTTGCTGATTTTTGTGTGATGATTGGTCTGTATTCGTATTTGAAAAATGGAGGGATTAGTTTATGAATCCATTGATGATTTTAAGGTATTGAAAGCAGCTGGGTATTCTTGCTCTTTAGGAGTGTGGCTAGTCTTTTTCATCATGAATATTTATATTTTAGCAGTTTATGAATGCCTTAACAAGATGAATTATATGCTGCTTTGATTTTGCAGCGACGTCTGAGGTGTTTGGCGGTCATGTTGTATTGAGTTGAATCGAACGTAATGCCGCAAAATACTCTCAAATGTTCATACGGTTGCCAGGTATATAATGTGAGTCACATGTTTGTCATTGTTTTTGAGTTGTTGGCATTAGTAAGTTTATTACTGATAAATATGTCGTTCAATTGTCAGCTTTTTGCATTTGACTTTGTGTTAATTTGCAATTGTTAAAATTACTTGTAAGTTAACGATCAAAAGGAAGTGTCCAAAGGTTGAGGTTCCTAAGAGGATGCTCGAAATTCTGTGGTTTTAGTGAGTTCTGGTTATGATTCCTTGAGAAAGTACTTTTGGGGATTGTTGTGGTTGCTTATATTTATAGATTTTTGTGATCTAATTTGGACTTTGGTTACTGTTCCATGAAATACATGATTTTTAGGTGATCAGGAATTGTGGTAAGATTCCAAGCCTCTCTCTGTATTTTCCCTCATGGTTTTTATCTTTACCTGATACTTTGCTAATTGTGTCAGATTTCACCAAAGGGTGGGTGGGTATGTTTAAGAGTTCCATAAGTCAGGTCTCACTAAGTCCCTTACAAGTTACAAGTCAGCTTTTTCTCTTGCAAATAGCGCTGTGCAATCCCATTAGTCGCAGTGATCCCGTCCAACTGTAAATCAGGTCAGGCACCGATTTAAGTTTCTTTCGTTGAGTTTTAACACATACCAGGGACTGCATTGGAATAATAAGTAAAATTCAGTTGTTGAAGTTTTGATCCTCTGTGTCACTGTGTGTTAGTTTTACTTAGATTTGATAAACATTCAGACTAAGCGACAGGGTATACGCTTGGAATGTGAGTTAATATAACTCTGTCCACACCCTTGTATGATTTTGAGTTTTTTGGAAATGTTACTGTGTTTTTGGTTATTATTATGTCCTATGTCTTGTTAATGTTATTTACAAAAACTTTCTCGACATCTGTCTTGCTCATGCCAGTATTCTGTTGAAAAAATAATTTTAAGATAGGAAGGGCAACAAAAAATAGAGAGAAAATAAGAACAGTGTGACGGTTTGATCAGCGTTGTTTTAACTTGTAAGGTATAATCAACATTATTCATGTTATCGCGTGCAACTGCAAAGATATAGTCCAAGCAGATACAGGGTCTTGGGCAAGGTAAGTTTGGTCGGGCGGTAAGGTAAACAGTTAAACAAATCTTCACTAATACAATGTACATCTGCTTTATTTCATTACTTATTCTTGAATGTGGAATTATGGCTGCAGCACTGCAGGTTTCTTTCCAGGCAGTTGAACTTGCAGAGCCTTATTTCATCTCGTCATTCGTCATAAATAACATACGAGCATGCAGTAAAGGGAAGCATAGTCATAACCACCCAATTTTAAACATGTGCTAAGGTAAACAGAGTTTCCCCATGTTTGCTTTGTTGCGAGCTTTCACAGCATTGGTAAATGCTGAAAATAATCGTCAAATAATCTAGCATTGAATATTGATTTGTATGAGTTGCATGTATGTTCATATTTTTCTCGTTTCTAGTATTCCAAAATTTTGTTAATTACATCTGCAAGATAATTTGTCGCTAGTGAAGGATGCAGGTACTGACCTGAAGTGCTGTGCTCTTCAGACATTGGGAATTGGGATATTGGGGATAGGTGGCGGACCCAGAAAATTTTTGATTGGAGGCGTGGGTCAATATGAACAATATGTATGATTTTTAAATTGATATTTAGTTTGTTAATCTATTATATAAGTAGATAAACTACATTTCTAATGGGTTGAGGATTTTTTATTGTTACAAATTTCAATTGTGATGGGTTAATTTGCTAGCTGTTTTGGCTGTTTTTATTGATGCAGGATACTGTCATGTTTCAAGTTGAATGCGTTTGAGTATCTGAATCTTCCATTTGACGCGTCTGTAGATGATGTGAAAAGGCAATACTGTAAGGTGAATTTTAGGGACTGTGTTTGAAATGTTCTAAGGTGGAAATTTTTCTGGTATTTTTATGTTTTGGACTTGCATGGTTTACTTGGATGGGTTTTTCTTTATATTTTGTTCATTATATGCAGCTCTCTTTATTGGTTCATCCTGACAAGTGCAAGCATACACAAGCAAAGGACGCATTCGGAGGTACAAATTTGCTTAGGTGATGGTATGAATGTAGAGTTTTATGGATAGGTCATTGCTGTCTGCTGGTTGCTTGGGGCCATGTATCGACCTGCTTAAGTTTTACTACCGTTACTGAATGTAGAGTTTATTAACCGTAAGCAGTGTTCCATGTGGTAGCCAACTACCCATATAGGAAACCTTTTCGTAGCATTCATTGTTCTTTCTTTTAGTTATTTATATCTTCCAGACGTTTTTTTATTACTACAGTCAAAAGTGAGTATGAGGGGCATAATGGTCAATGTGACTATTGTGCGGGAATGCTTGCCCTAACGCGTTACAAATAAGCATCTTCGACTGCCGTTGGGAAATCTTGCGGAAGGGGAAGTGAGTGAAGCCAAAGTTAATCGTGAACTAATCAATCTCCAATCATCATCAGAATGAGGGTGTGGCGCAGCAGGTTTCACTCACCGTCGAGCAACTCGTCGCGGTAAATCAGTACATGTACAACCCTGAAATCTTCAGCGATCTCGATGTTTTCGTCAAGGATCAGGTCTCATTTCTCTCCTTTGTTTTTGTATGCGCAATTCAGGACGCGTATGGACGATTAGGTTATACTCTAAGTCTAATGCTGGATTGGATTTTATAGTGCTTTGGCTTCGTCCTTTTTCTTTCCCAAGCTTAATTTATTTTCTCAATTTCAGGGTTCTTGGGACATTGGGTTTTATGACACTGACAGGGATACTTCATCTGGTATGATTATGTCTTGGGGTTGTGGCATCAAATCTTGAACCTGTTTAGGGTTTGCATTTCTTGGCAACTATGTTTCAGTTTTTAAATCGTCCTTTTTTAATATCTCTAATATTAAGCATAAAACTGGGTTTTATGGCACATAATCTTGATTTGGTATGAATCATGTTCTACTTGCTGCTCTATTTTTCCCTCAACATTTAAGGTTCTTCTTTGTTCTTTTCGAAGTTTCTGCTTCGGAGTCGGGATATCTTATGCTCAATCTGGTAATATCACCTTTTTCAAGTAGAAATGTGTTATCCCTCAAGTGGTACTGGAAAGCTTGCAACAGTAACATTATTTGTCTGAAGATGAAAGGTAAATAACAATCTCCTGCTCATTCGTTTTTTTCACTTCTTTTTTTTTGCAGCGCGTTTGAAGATGTGTTGAGAAACTTGATGAGCCATAACAGGAAGCTTTCAGAAAATCTGAAATTCCAACGCAGGTATGCTTGTAAATTTTTTTCAAGTCAAGTTACCGTGTTTTGTGAATTGACCAGATGCACTTTTCATCAGTCATTTACCTCTCTCTTTCTGTATCTTTTAAGATATTACTTTAGTATATTATAAGAAACCAATTATATGACTTATGGTCTTCAATTGATTATACTGTGTGGTGTAGATGGAGACGTAGTTGTCGCATTTGGTCTCTAAATGTTGGTAACTTAGGTTGGATTTATCTTGTTTGGCTCGAGCGCAGTGATTGTTTTTACTGTTGACGGTTGTTAGTTTCTGTTTCGTTCATCTCAACAATTTTAGATCTTGTGATTTCTCTATTTACACATGGCAAACCTTTGCTGCTGTTTTGGTTAGTTACTGTTCAGCAATTTCAACATGTGTTGCATCTTCATATTGGCAGTCTGGCAGTCTTAATATCCTCTGCCAATTTTGTGTGGGTCACCATTTTCAAGAAAAAATATACTCTCACGTATTGCATCATTAACATTCTTTGACTAAGTTGGTGGTCGGCAGTCTTATTATCATAACAAATTCCTGATCATTGTTTATTTATTTATTTATTTGCATTTCCTTTATAGCAGTACGTTTTAAGGTGTTGAGGAACTAAGAAATTACTTGAAGTACTAAGAAAATCTGAATTTCCATGACAGGTACGCTTGTTAACTTATTCAGGTCATGCTAACGTATCTCGTGAATTGCTAAGTTCCATATGTCATCAGTCATTTATCTCTCTTTCTGTCTATTTTAAGAAATTACGTGCATCAGTTATTATGGCCTTCAGCATGATGACTGTGTGTCGTCGATGGGAGTTGGCGCAGTTGTTGCATGTGATCTTACACGGCATGGTTAAAACATGCAAGTTCATGAAGATCTAGCTTTGAGCATCTGCCGTCTGTATAGTAACAAAAAAGAAGAAAATTTCAAAATATTGTTACGTCAGTATGTGTCTAATACTCCAATATAACCCGCCATTAAGTTTTCTGTGGTATTTGAACTTGTGGGTCACTCAATGGTGGGAATTTCTATGGCATGCGAATCTGTAGGTCAGTCTATGATAGTTATAGATTGACCTGAATTAGCTGATAGTTATGGATTGACCTGAATTAGCTCTGTTGGGAGGTTCGATTGTCATTTTTGTTGACTAATTGAGTATGATTTGATTGGAGTTGTAGATGTAGCAAAACATGGCCTTTGCGTTATTGTTAGAGCCTGATTTAGTAAGATGAAGACGGTTTGAGGGGACATGTCAGCCTGTCGCTCAGCCCAGACTCTCAGCTAAAATCGTATGTTTCTTCACCCAGCTGTCTCATTTAAAATAAAATGATTCATCTTTGATATAAACAAACAAGCATGATGTCAGTATATTATTTATAAAAAAACTTCATTTTTTGGTAGCCCAACTGTCCAAATTTATCACTTCCAGAGCATTCCACACTGGCCAAGAAACCTCTATTTGCAACAAGGACGGCACGTCCTTAACCTTAAAAGGGCCTTGTTTATGAGGTGCAGTTTTCTATATTACTGAAAAATTAATTTGTGGAATTTGCGGTTTGATTGGAGTGTAAGGCATTGTCCCAACGTGTTATTTTTAGTACTTGATTGACTCAGATAAAGATGGCTGGATAGTCAGCCAGTTGCTCAGCTCAAACGATCGGCTCAAGTCATATGTTTCTTTGCCTCGCTATCTCATTTGTTTGAAATTTTATTATGTATATATCTGCCATTAAGTTTTCTTTAGTTTATTAACTTGCAGTTCGTTCAATGGAGGAATCTTTGTCTGGAGTTTATCTTGTTTGACTAGTTAGTTTGCTCTTTTAAGTTCTTTTTTTTTTTCGAGGAAGCTGGTCTCGGTCATTGGGACTTGCTTGTATTTTTAGGCATTTTTTTTTCAAAGTCAGCTCAAGACCTTATTGAGTAACTTCTTTGCAGTTAGGCAGTACACAGTGAGAACATGTAATAACAGTATATGTTTGACATTTGAAAAGGTATGTCACGAATTTAGAGGTCTTGACTGCCAAATGTGTTTTCATAGTTTTCGTTGCGGGATAAAGTGGGTGGGTTTTGATCTGTTTAACTCTCTTTATATGGTTTCTGCATGATATGAGTGTGGTTATTTGTTCCGCTGTGAGACATTGTGTTTTTGCATGTTTTATTTTATGTCTTTCATTTGTTGCCTTGCCTGTGAGTTGTGGCATATTTCTTGTCTATACTGATAAGTGGTAATACATTCAACGTTTCAACACTGCTTGATATTATGCCTAGCAATGGGGTACTTATGGTTCGTTTAAATCCTAAATCTTTAAGTTTTCTTGCAAATTCTTCTCATCTTATATGATTTGTGTGTTCCGATAATGCAATGTGGTGGTTTGTGGTGTTCTGTTTGGCATGAAAAACGCTTCCATTATTCTTTTAAAACGCTTCATGTAAATTCCTCTCCTCTGTTGCAGTTCCATTGATCACGGTTGACTTGTGCTATAAATTGGTGGTCAGTACATCCTCTTCTATTTCTGTTTAGTATTTGTACCATCTATATAACATTATTCACCTTCTTATAAGAAAATAACAATTACATGCCCTCATTAATTAAGCAGGTTACTGGAAAGCTTTGAGCATTCTGATGATTGGCCTCGAGATTGGAAAAACAAGAAGCCACCTATACTTACTGAGAGTTACTCTGATCCTTGCTAGTTTTTTTCGTGTTTTTCTCTGCTACTATTTCCATTTTTGAACTTCCCCTTCTTCGTTTCTAGAGCAAAAGTACGTTATGGCTTGGGAAGATGTTGAGACATTTGTGCAGCTGATACATAAACTCCATTTACAAATACCTTTATTGATTTACATCTGATTCTGAACTTAGCTTCGTATCTTGTGTCCATAAAGTTGTGTTGTGCAATAAATTTTTCATTTGGTTTTTGTTTGTTTTCTAGCGTGTCCATTGATGCCTGCAGCATTTTGATGTGTGTTCTGGATCTGACGTGGTTGACGTTGGTGCAATGCGAGCCAAGACATAGAGGTTACGAGACTCTTTTCTTTTGGTGCTATTCTCAAATGTTGTTTATACTTAGAACTGGTCAATTATCAATGCCATGTGAATATTTGGATTGCAGATTTACATCATTGTCTTATGATTCCATTTCCGCACGAAACAATACTTTGTAACAGTTTGTGTTCATTTCAGGTAATTGGTTAGTTACTGGATGTTTTACCAAGTCACAACCCATTTTGGGTTCTCGAAATGGATGTAGCATAGGGGATGATAAGAACTTTGACGCGTATTCATATTCCTACGATGCCACACTGCAACTCTGTTTATTTTTCTTTTTTAAGTTAATATTCATGTCATTTCTGTTGCAGTTTTGCTGATTTGCTCGTGTTTGTGCTATACAGCGCTCCTTATTTGGTTTCGACCGAATTTTATTTTGTTTCATATTTTTCCCATTCTTATATTAATATTCCACTTTTTCGAATAAAATATTTGTTATGTCATTTCATTACCTTGGCAGGTTACTGGGTGGCTTTGAGTGTTTAATGATAGGATTCATGATTGAGAAATATACGAAGTTACCCAGACTTACTGATATTCTTCTGATCCTCGTTACGTTTTTCCTGTTTCTGTTTCTATTTCCCATTCTTTTAACTTTCCCTTCATCGGATTATGCAGCACAAGCTAGGAAGTTAGCTATTGAAGATATTGAGGCATTTGTTGAGCTACATCTGAGGCATAAACTACATTAAGGTGCCTCTATTGAGTTACATCTCATTTGAGTTTTTACAATCGATCTCTTATATAATGTTTGCAACCCTGAATGACGCTTATATAAATTCATATCATTGTCTTTTGGTTCCTTTTGTGCACTTGACGATTCTTTTAAACATTATCTTTATCATATTGCAGGTCATGTACTCTTTGCAATTGAACAACATAGGCGACGATTAGTCAAGAACTGACTTGTTGATCAGTCGGCTCTTCACAGGGTAGTCAAAATCAAAATTTTGGCCACTAGAGAATCTAAATATTTGAACTGCAACATGCACTATCAATCTTCGGAAAGAGATATTTGCAAATTTTTCTGATTTTTCTGTCGTTTTCGTTATTTTTCTTGTCATAGTATTACTTTTTTTCTTCGTATTGATATTTCAGATTGGTGTGGTTATCATTTGAGATATAGGACGGGACATTTATGCTCAGGTAACTCTGGTTTGAAACATTTTACGGTTTTTACCGGAAACTAAGATTAGACATGATTATAAAAGATGAACCATTTCCTCAGGGTTCGACATCGAGCAGGATGTGGATTTACTAGTTCTGTTTGAACATTGTTGATATCTATACCGAGAAGTTACTCACCGGCGTTCGACCTATATCGACTTCTATGTTTTCCTTGCATTTCATATTCGAATATGTTTCCGGTTCGAATTATACTAAGATATATATTTACAGGGTGGAGGATTCGGTTTGTAGGAGTTTGCAAACTATACACCATACCGAACTATGGTTGAAAGGCTCTGATGTTCAAATGAAGGCAAAATGAGGCTGGGGAGTAGAATTGAGGTACAGTTTATTTGAACTTTGAAAGCTTTATATTTGTTGCGCCATCAAGGTGATATCTTAAATGGAGTATGATTCTTTTAGATTTTTTAACAGAAAATGCCAACTTACGAGTCTTTCTAGTGGCAACAAATCGAAAGCCTAATCCAATGCATTCAACTCTGGTCATAAAATCTCTCATCCTCCATTTTCTCGCTCTGTCCTTTTTCTTTCCCATGCTTAATTTCTTTTGTCAATTTCAGGGTTCTTGGAACATTGGGTTTTATGACACAGATACTTCATCTGGTATGATTATGTCTTGGGGTTGCCGCATCAAATCTTGACCCTGATTTAGGTTTTGCATTTCTTGTCAACTATGTTTCGGTTTTTAAATCGTCCTATTTTATATTTCTTATATAGGGCATAAAACTGGGTTTTATGGCACATAATCGTGATCTGGTATGAATCATGCACTACCTTGCTGCTCTATGTTTCCGTCAACATTTAAGTTTCTTCTTTGTTCTTTCCAAAGTTTCTGCTTCAAGTTGGAGTCAGGATATCTTATGCTCAATTTGTTGGTATCATTTTCAAGTAGAAATGTGTTATCCCTCAAGTTTGTCGGAAGATGAAAGGTAAATAACAATCTCCTACTCATTAGTTATTTTTCACTTCCTTTTCTGCAGCGCGTTAAAAGGTGTTGAGGAACTTGATGAGCCGTAACAGGAAGCTTTCAGAAAATCTGAAATTCCAATGCAGGTATGCTTGAAAAATTTTCAAGTCAAGTTAACGTGTTTTGTGAATTGACCAGATTCATTTTCAATTGGCCATTTACCTCTCTCTTTCTGTACCTTTTAAGATACCACTTTTAGTATATTTATAAGAAACTACTTAATTGACTTATGGTCTTGAATTGATTATACTGTGTGGTATAGATGTAGACTTAGTTGTCGCGTGTGGTCACTTAATGTTGGGAACTTAGGTTGGATTTATCTTGTTTGGCTTGAGTCCGTACTTCGCACTGATTGTTGTTACTGTTGATGGTTGTTAATTTTCTTTTTCGTTCATTTCAAACTTTTTGGATCTTGTGATTTCTCCATTTACACATGGCAACCATTTGCTGCTGTTTTGCTTAGTTACTGTTCAGCAATCTCAGCATGTGTTACATCTTCAAGTTGGTGGTCGACAGTGTTAGGTCAGTTCAGCATATTTTGTTTCTTAGGTCAGGTCATTTCAAACTATTTTGTTGTTTGCAATGACTTAGGTCAGTTCAGCATGAATTTCTTAGACTAGTTTTGATGGGCGGTTTGGGGTAAGTCTGGTTTATTTCATTTCAGTTTGTTATGATTAATTCACTTAGGCTAAGTTGTATTTGATACGATCTGCGGACAGATACGGTTTGTTATGGTTGTTTGCGAATCCCAAGGATAGAGTGTCATGTTCTGAATTTTACTTTATAGATCGAGATTTAACTCCGAGTGAAATATTTCTGCGGATTAGATTTTCGGATTTGGGCTCGTAGATCAAGTTAACGGCATCACCATGCCATCATTGTGAAATTACATTGATCAGGTTTTATTCATCTTTCTGGTACTTTTTTTTCATCTGTTTACTTTCCCATTCTCAAGCATTGAAGGTCATCAGCTGGGAGTCACGGGTAAATTTCATGGCTCTAATTTGTTTTATGGGCTCTGTAACTGGAAATCTGAAAATTCGCTATTGCTGTTACAGTTGGGTGTAGGGCTGTAGGCAGCCGAAAGATACATGGTATGGTCATCATTCCCTATGTTGCTCAACTTTACCCTTGTGCAATGTTCATGATTTACTATATCTGAATGAAGATGAAAGTGGGAATTATTCTGCAGAAAAGCCTTCCCATATGGTAAGGATATGAATGTCCAGAAATATTGGAAAAAAAGTTGGGAAAGCAATGGTATCTAAATGTTGAGGGTTACCTTTGACATTAACTACTCTAGGCGGACTTTTGTCGACGAAATTGCATAGTATTAGTGAATGGGAAATCGCATGTGGCAATCTATGGAAGGAACTCAAGAAACGCACGGTTCATGTCGAATCACTGATCTTTGCAGCTTTTTAGGCGTACCAATGCACTGCTCTTAAATCACTTGCCACCTATTGTTTTGGGCTGCTAAATTAATTTTATGTTGGAAGTTTACAAGAATCATAGCTTTAAAATAATCAGAAACCGGAGGGTGATTTGGACTGCATGATAAATTCGAACTTGAATTGTTCAAAAACAAGTTGAACTGCACTGGATATATTTTAGAAATAATGCTTGATTATTATTCCTTATTTGGTTATTGTCTGACCTTTAGTTTATTACTTGGATTTCCTCCTGTAGTTAGTTGAAGTTGTTTGCCGCAAGTTAACTCCTCTCCCTGGAACGCTACAACCACTTCATTCGCGCCAAAAATGCCAGTTTTCTATCTTATTCGCCAGCTTTATTCTAATTGTTTTCATTCCTTCTCATGAAACAGGTTAAGCAATCACCCTTAGGTACCAGCAAAGCAAACAGTCATTTGTATTTATTGACCAGTGAGTCAGTTTTCATTATCTCAATAGGTTTTTTGTTTTATTTATTTTTCTAGATCTCGAGCATGGACCGTAGGTGATGGTGCCTGGGTTTAACTTTCAGGGAAAATGCGAGTCTTAGCTCTGTTAGTGGCTCAATCGCACCTGAAAACTGACGACCGAATTGTGGTTCTGTAATTATACACAGGTTTGCAGCTTATGATATCAAGCCTTATATTCAGTTGCTCGCTTTCTTTTACCTTTGAGCTTCAATGGTGAAAGAGATGTTAGTATAAATCTTGATTTTTCCACATGGTTTTGTTAATAAATGTGTTCACTGATTTCATAGACACTTGATCTTTATGCTCGATGGGAGTATATCAGTCAGTAAAAGGCAAAAGGTAGTTAATCGCTTCAATAACCGGTCTAAGGTTTGCTTTTCGGTTTTTAATACAATTGAAAAATAACCTTTTAGCGGCATCAGATTTTAATATTGAAACGTTGAGGCTCTTGTATGAAATGGTGAATTTGCATATTTCTTGAGTAGCAAAGCTGGGGGCTGTGGCTTGAACTTGATTGGTGGCAGTCGACTGGTCTTATTTTATCCTGATTGGAATCCTGCTAATGACAAACAGGTAATAATCCAACACTGGCATAATTACAAGCGAGTTAACTTTTGTAGATGTTATATCTATAATCATTTACTCTTATAATTCTACACTAAGCTGCATCTAGGGTTTGGAGGGATGTATATTGTATAAATATAAAAGAAAGAGTACATCTATAGATTTCTATTTATAAGTACAGGTCGGAAAAAATGTTCATGCTTGTACTCGGGGAATTATTATATGCCAGTTCCTCTTCTTGTTGTATCTTGTGACCTCAAAAAGAGGTCCTGCTACTTTATGGGTCTTTACTGCGAATCTCTTCGAACATGTGTACTCTTGTTCTCTACTTCTGTATTCTTTTATTTTAGGTTACTATTTGTATGTGTATTAAGTTTGCGTGATTAGGGTTTCAGAGGTGGTTTTTTGTTTCTTGTTGAATTGATCGAGTGCTGGCTGGTGCGTGTCAATTGATTTTTCTGTACGTTGTTGATATGGCATGGCCTATGGAATTTCAAGTAATTTGATCTAAGAATTGTTGAATTCGTGCAATCTATTGGTTGGCTATACGGATTGCGAAGTTTTGAATAAATTTTGTTCTCAAAACTAATAACCGTAGATGAGACAAGTGATTTGATGCACATAACTTGCTATGTGCGAATGAGTTTATTTTAGAAATGACAATGGGCTACTTTTTTTATTCTGTTAGGAAGTTGCTGATATGGTACTAGAATACGAAACGAAATAGTTTATTTTCCGAGAAACGGTTGACTTGGCAAGCAAAATTGTTGTCCACTTCGTGATATGTAAAGCATTGGTTTGGCATGAAATGTGAAGAAAATTTTGCAAGCTTTTGTGTCGGCATGAGAATCAATAGCTTTGGTTTTTTTCAGCAAGCTATAGAGTTGGGATGAGATTTTAAGTAGATATCAATCCTCTGCATTAATTCGATTTGGCAAGGAAAATTCAAATAGGTCTCTATTTTCTGCACTTGGCACAAGAGTTTTCAAAGAAAAATGTTATGTTCTCTGAACTATTGCATTGCTGCATGATTTTTATACTTTTTTCAAAATCTGCAATAAGTCATTTGAGATTTTGCAAGCTGTTAATATTGCATGGGGAACATGAATAACTTCTGTTTTCTGAAAGCAGTGAGATGGAATGCGAGTTTTAATTAGCTTTCGCTGCATGAGCGCTACTGATTTGGTAGTAGATTTCTAGTTGGATCTTATTGTCCACTAGCTGTTGTTTTGGTATGTGATTTTTAAATAACTTTCATTTCTACAAGGCATTGGTTTTGTGCGGGGGATCTTAGGCATTTTCCATTGGCGACAAGTTATTATTTGGTTCCCCCATTTACGTGCTAACTTGTCTGCGGACAGAACCTTTTGCACTTCCATGCAATTTCTTCTGTTTCTGGATTGTGATGACGATATAAGGCAGCAACATGGATTTTTCCGCTTCAGCAGCTCCTGCTCCAAACCTTCTTGTGGTGTCCCTAAATATATTTAATTGTATTCTCTTGTTAAGTCTCACCTGAAAAGCGTGAGTCCGTAACTTATTTGTCATGTCTCACTCGTCCCAGGAAAGTGATTAAGTTGCTGCATAGGGAAACAATGGAAAATGCTTAAGTTAGGACATCAGTCAGGAAGCAGAGTACCAGAGAACTGCCTGTCCAAGAGTGTAAGTATTGGATCATTATTATTTCAAATAGTAGACTCAATGTTAACATACTTGTGTTCAGACAAAAAAAAAAAGTAATCCAAATAGAATGACAATATACTTGTCCTCAATCATGACTTTTATGGGATTCTATTCATGTGTGGCCTTGGCCTCAATGCCTCATATGTGATTGGTTATGCCCGGAGTCATACTTTTTCAGTAATCTGTTTGGCACTGACATGCTCCGTATCTGTATTCTGTATATATTTAATTTCCCCATAAGTTCACTAATCCTTTTTCACTTGAAAATAATTATATTTTTTGGATAGATATACGATGTCATGAGACTCCCGCTTGTCACGGAAGTATTTCACTTATATGAGCTCCCATAGCCTTTAACCATGTGTTCTTGGTAGTTGATCTAGATTGGTTTGTAATCATGCCCTTCAGTAGTCTAGTGTTTGTTCCTCGTGTTGCAATCCAGAAGGCCCTTTCATGTTTCTATTTGTACAGCTTATTTAATTTTCAACTGATTTTGGCATGTGTTGCTGCCATTGAGCAATTGACCCAAATTCTGCTGATCTATGCAGAATCTCTGTGAAACTAGAGACTAGAGGGTGAATGCTAGAAGGCACGGTGATCGATCTCGAATTACTTTTTTTTTGCAGGAGTAGCCATTCTACTATTCAAGATTGAATAGGTATTAGGCTTGGAGCAGTCTGAGATGCCATTCCCAACAATCTTTATGCCCGTAGTAAGTGCTCACAAACCATCTTCGATGCGGGGCAAATTAGTTTTTTTTTGTTGTCGTCAGTCACGGTTGCTAACAAGGTTTTTTATGCATACTTCACTCTCAATTTCTTGGCAAGTCCTTTCTAGCATCGAATATTAGCTATAGCCTATAAGAAATGCTAGCCTATATATTACCTTGTTAATCAAGATAGAAACGGATGGGTTGAAGAAAGCCTGATCAACGTAATGAATTATTTCATGGAAGTATTTCACTCATATGATGTCAAATAAGTACTTAGTATAGTCTGTTTCCTTAAGGCTCCGTTTGCTTGCGGAAAAAAAGTGAGAAAAAGAAAAATGATTTTTCATTGAGAAAGTTGTAAAGAAAATTTGATTTCATTTTGCCTATTTTTTTCATTTTTTTTCTTACAATCAAACACACATTTCATTTTCATTCAAAATTATTCTTTATTTTTTCTTTTTCTCTCATTTTTTTCCCGCAACCAAACGGGACCTAAGTTTATGCTACAATATTTTGTAAGTATATAAGATGAGACTACTGAACGGAGACAGGTCTTTATACTACTTTCACTTCCACTAATCACAATTATTTTCTGCTCATTGTCTGCTAACTTGTGGCTTCCTGACTTACTGTCCTCAGGACCAAGTAGCACCGTTAAAAGATTTTGTATTGCATCTTAGTTACTGGATACAAGCAAGAGTTGGTTTAGTAGCTCCTGCATAAATTATAACTATGTGCATGCATTGAAAACCAGGATTTGAGTGTACGATCTGCCTTTTTAGTAACTTGTGTTCTTATTCGCTTATCCCGAAAATGTTTTAATTTCTTGGTGCACATAACTCTTACTATGCTTAAAGCTATTGTCACGCAATGGACCATTTTCTTGTCCTTAAATTGTGGTACACCATACTAGTTGTCCCTTGGATTGGAACTAGATTGATAATGAAACATTATGGTGGGGCACCACTAATGTGTACGTAGAAACTCTTCTTTGAATTTTTTACTTGTGGGTCAGCTTTGCTTTACGAATGGTCCTTATCTTCTTCTTCTTTTTGCAAATTCGATAGTCTGTAAATAGTCTATATTCTTTGGCCTTCACTGAGATTTTGTAATCGGTGAGGCTAAGATTATATGCTTCTTGGTTCCTCTCGTATTATTCCAAGAAAGTGGCGGTGGTGAAATTATATTTCTGAAGACTTCAGAGTTCCAAAAGACGATGATTTAATCATGAGTCCTGACAATTCAGAGGTCCCCAAAATTCTAATGACAACAGTACGGCTCAAGCTGAAATGAGACTTTCTTTATCACAAACCTGCAGATCACTCCCTAGTAGCCTTTGATACTGGGACGTTAACGGTTGCTGTTCTTTTGCGGGTAACGGTCTACAAATTATTACATGTCCAAGGATCCTCACACCCAATCCTTCACTATGTGGTAAACTTCTTCCTGAGTTTTCATTTTTCAGTTTCCAACTTCTGTTATAGCACTTTTTTTTGGGTAGCGTGTGGGGTTTCACTTTCTATTTGTACAGCTCAATTGGGTTGTTATTTAAATTTCAATTGGATGACGCCATATGCTATTTGTTGCTGCCAAAGGGAATTGAACCAACTGCTCTGTGTTGATCTGTTTGAAACCGGAGACTAGAGGCTGAAGGCTATGAGGCTTTATATACTATATGTTTTAAACTAGAAATACATATCATTGATATTGTTCTCTCCGCGAATGTTGTCACAGATTTCAGAGCTTGTGCCTTCTTAACTTACTAGAATGCTGCTGTCTAGCGACTGACTTTGTAATTAAGATTGCTTGAGATTTCTTTTGCAACTATTTTATTTTGTTTTTTTTCTCTCCGCAAATTTAATTGCTGCGAGAAGGTTTTTGGTCTTAAAAAATTGCGGAGAATATTATGTAACTGCTGAGATGCCTGAAATAGCTGCTGCTGCTTTAGTATCCACTGTCCTGAAGTTGAGGGAAATTTTAGGCAATGAATCTAATTTCTTATTTGGTGTAACGGGCCGGGTCGAATATCTAAGAAAGGAGCTCAGAATCTTTTCTAAAAGATTCTGAGAATAAGCTAGATAACAGTGAGTCGATCAGCACGTGGGTGGATGTTAGAGATCTGGCTTATGAGGCTGAGGATGTTATTTTGGTGTTTTATTGATGTTTAGAGATCCAAATCATAATGCTAAAACACTAAAGCCCCGTTTGGTTGCGGGAAAAAAAGTGAGGAAAGAAAATTTTAAAGAAAAATGATTTTTCATGAGAAAGTTGTAAG
>JAWWMW010135875.1:0-18980 GCA_035048345.1 Echeveria elegans
ATTCTAAAGACATAATTTATTTATAAAAAGTGATACTAAATGTTTGAATTTTGCTTGTTCATTTTATGAAGTTTTGATTTTTTTTAACTTTTTTGATATTTTTTTTGATATTTTAAAAGTCGGAGTGGTGATAATAAAAAAATTTGACGAACTTTAGGTGTTTAAATCAAATTTTTTTACTAAGATGTTTAAGTACAAATTCGAGTGTTTTTTAAAATTAATTTTCTACTATTAAGAACTGTGGACGCAAGTGACAAATCAAAGCATCTTCCCCAATTTTACAATCATCCGAATCCACATTCGCGCTGCCGACCTTCATGTCAGACAAGTGGTGGGTCAGGTTTGAGTTCTAAAGATTGAATCTTTATACGATCAGCAACAACTCATTCAATTCCAAGTTCCAATATAATCAATCAATCACGCCAAAATCCCCGAAATATCTTATCCAATTTTCACATTTTGATTTTTGATCAAAGCTCCCTTTTTTACTCAGTTGCGGTTGTCATCGGATCAAATATCAACAAGTTACTACGACAAGAAAGCGACTGTTCTTGTCCGGAGTTCGGACACGTATCGCACGCTTTTCGGACGTGGAGAGCAACTGCTGATCAAATATCAACATATTTCAATTCGAAGTTCAAACCACTCCCGATTCGTTTACTCCTTAAATCCGAGTATAAATCTGGTTCATTGCCCGTTTCCACTTCCGGCGGCTATTTTGAGATTGCTTGGAATTGGATGCGTCGGATTTTTGTTTTTATTTGGTTAGGGGTTATGAATTGATGTTGAAGATTGGTGGAGTTAAGAAAAGGTGGGATTTTTATTGGATTAGTTTTTGGGTGAAGTGAAGGTGTTTGAAGAAATTCCTTAGAGATGGCTGTTACGGATGTGTCGATAATAAGCCATGTGGGGATCGTGTTGCTGTTGTTGTTTGTGCTGTCAAAGTTCAATTGTTGTCATCTAATTGCTTACTTTGCATCCTTGATGTATCTCTACCTGGTAAGGATTTGTTGTAGGCTCTTTCATATGTTGGATTGTTTTGGGGAATTTTTTTTATGTATTCTGATATGCTTAGATGTTAAAAGAAATTTATTTGTGATGTCTTGTTGATCTTGCATTAGATATCTGTAAGATTTCTTGGTTCAGCTTTTATGGAATTTTTTGTTTTTCTAGTCTCTGCAAATAGTTATGCAGGGAGTGTGGTTTGCAGTCATGAGGCGGAGAATATGATTATCACTCCAAGCTATAGTGTCATTAAGGGAAATTTATAGATCATTCAGTATTTGTTGATATATTGCCCTGATTATGCAAATAGGTGATCACCTAGAATACCAAAAGTGGTATGTTGGCAATAATGTGATACTTATTAGTGGCTTTATCGGCAAGTTTGAAGGGAATTTGCTTTAGTTTTTTAAATTGGCTTACTGGTGTGGACGTTGATGCTTATGTTGATAAGGATGTGTGTGTGTGTATGTGGATGTGAATTTGGTGTAGAAATTTTGAATTTATTGCGCTTATCTGATTCCTTTTTTGTAAAGGTTCACGAGCGACAAATGATGAGGGTGCGCAGGAAAATACAGTTTGAAGAAAGAAAACAAGCAAATCAAAGAAGGGTATGTGTGCTTTGTTTTTGTTAGACCACTATGTTAACAAATAACAACCCATATTTTAAAATATGTTTTATTTAATTCTGGCTTAAGAACAATCGTAAGTTTCAAGCTGAAGTTTTTTTATCCTTTGTCCCAAAATATCAGGTGCTTACTGATTCAGAAACTGTGCGGTGGTTGAACAACACAGTGGAAAAGATATGGCCTTTATGCATGGAGCAGATAGTTTCACAAAAGATACTTCTGCCAATAATACCTTGGTTTTTGGGAAAGTACAAACCATGGACCGCTGTATGTGTTGAAAACTCTTTAACTTTCCGGATGTTTTGGCCGTGTACACTTCCATTTTTTGGACTACCTTGTTCATTATCTAAATTGTAAACATACTGCCTATGATCATACAAAACGACCGAAGCAATGTTATATGTTAACATGAATGTTTAAGTTGACACAGTATGCTTTTTCTAAGGAAAAATTTTGTACTTCGCAGAAAGAAGCCAAGGTCCAACAACTTTACATGGGGCGTAATCCGCCAATGATTACAGACATGAGGGTTGTTAATCAGACATCGGGTGACGATCACTTGGTATGTTCTGTACCTATGGAGTATCACATGTTTATATTTTAATGAGTGCCCTTGTAATGGGATGTTAGACAGAAGGTGTAAAAATGAGCCTATATTGACGATGCAGGTCCTTCAGTTGGGATTGAACTTTGTCACGGCTGATGACATGCTCGCGGTGCTTGTTGTGAAACTAAGGAAAAGACTGGGTTTTGGAATGTGGGCAAATATGAACATCACAGGAATGCATGTTGAAGGGAAGGTAATTTACCTTTCTTTTTTCATCAAAACGCGTTCTCCTAAAAAATTGGATGCCTTGAGTTAAGCTCTTTCTCGTGCTTATAATTTGATATTGGTTTTTAAGCTTCTTAAAATTCAACTCTCTTATGTATCTGCTTGTATCAGGTCCTGGTTGGGGTAAAATTTCTTGGCGGCTGGCCTTACATTGGGCGCCTTCGTGTATGCTTTGTGGAGCCACCTTATTTCCAAATGACTTGCAAACCCATTATTAACCATGGTCTGGATTTCACAGAACTTCCTGGAATCGCAGGATGGCTTGTATGGCAATTGTTGCCTATTGATTACATTTCCCTTCGTTGCACGTTTTAGTTTCTATTCTTTGAGGCATGCCATTGCTTTTGCAGGATAAACTTCTTTCCATTGCATTTGAGCAGACACTTGTTCAGGTGACATTCACTCTGCTTTTTGTTGGTTGTATATATCAGTTTCTTATCCTCCCTTGCTCAGTTGTAGCATGGGGAAAAAAGAGGACACAGAAGATCAATTTACTTAGAAGTTAAAAGTAAAACATTGGGTTGACAGTTCCTATTTTTTTCTGTAGCCTAACATGCTGACGGTGGATGTTGCAAAATTTGTTACTCCCGATTCAGGTAAATTATGAAACAATCTTTTTATGTACCTCCCGTGGAATGTCTTCATCGATTTTATTAATCATTTTGGTATTGCCATTTAGAAAACTGGTTCACGGTTGATGAGAAAGAACCTGTTGCTTTTGTGCAAATCGAAATCATTGAAGGAGCTGAAATGAAGCCATCCGACCTAAATGGTTTGTGTTATTACTCATCTTCAATTACCTTAAACTATATAACTTCAATGTTTTTTCTCAATAAATTGATATGATTTCAGGGTTGGCCGATCCTTATGTTAAAGGAAAACTCGGCTCATACAAATTCAGAACAAAAATCCAATGGAAAACGCTGGCACCTAAATGGCAAGAGGAATTCAAGATTCCCATTTTCTCATGGGATAAACCGAACTGTTTGATAATCAAGATCCACGACAAGGACCATGTCTACGACGACTTTCTTGGGTTTGTTTCGAAATGTTTCCGGGGCTTATGAACTAGCTGTTTGCATCTCCATGATCTCGGATAGTTTTAGGGAATTATAAGTTTGTGTTATGCTTATTCTTATCGGGTTTTTTCAATTTAGGGAATGCTCTTTCAACATTGCTGATTATCGAGATGGTCAAAGGCATGACTTATGGGTTTCTCTCCTTGGCATAAAAACTGGAAGATTACATTTAGCTGTTACTGTATTGGGCGACACGGCTACGAAGGTATGTTTAAATTTTAGTTGCTTCTGACTGTTTTTTCGCTCGAAAGAAAATTATTATTATTATTAGTATTGCATTATCTGATGTTTAATTATCTTGTCAATGCAAGTACAAAGTTTAATCATTTATGTCAATCTTGTAGGTGGACGTTTCACTGCCGGAAGTTGAAACTAAGTCAAGAGATGATATTAGAAATTCATTGGCGTCTGAAACTGCATACAAAAACTCATTTTCGTCTGCCGCATCCGACAAGTCCCCAAGGATTGCAGATACTATCGAAGCAATTGACATAGAAGGACATGACAATGTACTATTTGTCCATCAACCAGGAAGTGAAGTTTCGGAATCTTGGGAACCTAGAAAGGGTAAGCTTTCGCACCTCGACACCAAGGAAGTCTGTGACTCTTTTGAAAGACATGAGTCAGAAGCTTCCCGTTTCAACCCAAACAATTCCAGCAGCGCTGACGAGACAATAGACGGTGATAGGTCAAAGCACAGAGTTCGTAGAGGCTTGAAAAAGATTGGTTCAGTTTTCTGCAGAAGCAAAGCATATGCTCAGTCAGACTTATCGGCAGAAGTCCCATCTCCACTTGCCGCCAATGTCAAACCTGTTGGTGAAAGTCGTATCGGAGTCAATTTCGTTATCGAAGAAAATTTACCAAAAACAACCAATAAAGTTGTGACTGCGAGCCCCGACAGCATGGATTGTGAGAGTCCAACGAAAGGAAATATGAAAGGAATGGCAAAAAGCTTCATGAAACATGCTGGAAACTCTGCCCGTGGGCTTAAACATGTTCTTTCCCGAAAAGGGTCCAAAAAATTTCAGCTTGCAGATACAGCAGAACTATCCGATTCCTCTGATGATGATTCCAGTCAACCACCAGCTGATCACTCAGAAGTTCCAAATGATATCATCATTCCCAACACCTCTCCAAGAACTTCCAACGCCAGGTCGGTAAGCTCTGAAGACCGTAAAAGCCATCTCACACCAGACATGGTATCCCCAAAAAATGAGACTAACCCGCAAGTGAACAAAGCTGTAGAGATGCTGGCCTCGACTGGAAAGTCTTTTTCTCATTCCACAGATGAAATGCCTGGACGCAGTTAGAATCACGGAGCCTATGACATTCTAATGGAACTATGGCTATTAGATGTGTGTAGAAACGACAGAACGGAGTGTATATATAAAGTAAAATAAATATCAAGTTTGAGATCCTGTTTTTAGTTACTAAATGTCCAGAACTCTATCAAATCGGGATTGAGATTCAGGGCAGCCAAATGAATGAAAACATGATCATCATTGCAAGAGAGCGTCATTTCTGTGTGGGTTATTTCTCCAAGTCCTAATGCGGGCTTCAAGAATTTATTGCCTGAAGAAGTTTGAGATATCTATTGCACTTGCAAAATCAGGTTTTGCAACTTCAACTTGACACAGTTTTTCCTAGTCTTCTGGAATTCTTCACACTTTTTCACAAATTAAAAACTCATTCTATCATGTGGGGATTGCTTTGCTTGTACTCATCAAACGATGTCACACATGAACAAAGCACAAATGTCAGATCTCACAACCAAACTCAAAAACACCAAAAACCAGTTCACAAGACACCAATCATTAAACAATTAATCCCATTCCCATTGGTTGCGTGTGTTCCCTCCCTCATTCCACAATTTTTTAGGTCTAATTCAGTCCATCCATAATGAAGTTAAAAAATCAATCTTTCTTGGATTTTATTGATGAAAAATTCAATCTTTCCTCAAAAGCAGGCTGTTTTTCATTGGCTTCTTCATCATCTTCTTATTCCTTAGCTTTTGCTTGCTTGCTTCATCCTCAAAATCTCCACCCCTTGCTCTAAGATTCTTTCGGCTTCATTGTTCCATTCGGAAGCTATTGAAAGCGACCATTGAATGTGGTTGTGGTTATCTTCTCTTCTTCTCATCTCCTCCACGTCTTACTTTTCTTCCATAAATGTTCAATCTTTCATCTGGGTTTTGGGTGTTGAGCAATTTTCAATCTTATTTTCAGACACCCATTTCATCATCTGAGTCCTGAGAGGTTTGTGGATTGATTTGCTCACAATTGCTATTAGGGCTTCATTGAATTTATGCAATTTTAGGGCTTTTGTTTAGGAGATGGCTGGGGCTTGTTTTATTAATTGATGAAGAATTTGTGGTTGAATTTTGTTAGATTTTTATTACTCCTTTCCATTCCATGGATTTGTTTATCTTTGGTAATTCTTTGGTTTTTTTATTTCTTGACATGATTTGCTTGCCATTTCCATATTTGTGTAATCATTTACTCTCTTATAGCATGTGAAGTTCTTCAAACATGTCTTGGCTGATTGCTTCTTATCTAATGTTTAAGTCCCTTCGAATTTCAGGCTTAAAGATTGCCTCTTTGCTAGATATTCAGTGTTGATGTAAATTAAGTTTCTTGAACAACTGGCGAGAAGTTTGCAGTTCGTCTGGCTTTTGGTTTTCCTAACGAATTGGATTGTGCAAAAGGGGATATTGTATCTGATGGGTAATAAGTTGGGGAGAAGGAGATCGGTGGTGGATGAGAAGTACACAAAGCCACAAGGCCTATACCAGCATAGGGACATTGATATCAAGAAGCTTAAAAAACTCATTTTAGAATCGAAGCTTGCGCCTTGTTATCCTGGGGATGAAGATAGCAGTTGTGATCTCGAAGATTGCCCAATTTGCTTTTTGGTTAGTAATTCCAAATTAGATTACCCTGATGTCAGAAATGTTGCAAATTTTGCAATTTTTATAAAATGTAAATCGATTTTGACTATTTTTTGTAACATTGTTGTGTAGTCCTATCCAAGTTTGAACCGCTCAAGGTGTTGCGCTAAGAGCATCTGTACTGGTACATTTTCGGAGAATCAGCACATCCATGAGTTAGCTTTTAAATTGTTTAGACTGGTCATTTATTTTTTTACGGGACCCTTTTTCAGAATGCTTTCTACAATTGAAGATGCCTAATGCCACGCGGCCTACGCAGTGTCCTTTCTGTAAAACATCAAATTACGCTATTGAGTACAGAGGAACAAAAACCAAGAAGGAAAAGAACATCGAACAAATTGTATGACTGTACCTATCAATATATAATATTTCACACTTTTGCATTGAATTTTAATATCATGTGTGCTATGGATTTTCGATAATCAGGAAGAACAAAGGGTGATAGAGGCAAAGATTAGAATGCGGCAGCAGGAACTGCAAGAGGAAGAGGAAAAACTTCAGCAACGGAAGGAAACTTCATCTTCTAACAGAATGATCGCATCCAGTGAAGGAGATTATACTGAAGCGAGAAGTACTGGTATGAATAAGTGCAGTATCTTTTTTTTTTTTTACATTTGGGATCTAAAAAACTGGTATCTTTCTTTGTTGCTTACTTCATATTCCGTCGATGCATGTTATTTACTCAAGATCCCTATGCTCGGATAACATCAAATCCTCCTGATTTGAGGCCTTCGAGGTAGTTAACCACTTGGAAATGTAATGCTTGTATTTTGCAGTCATCAATCGCAAATTCTCTCCAATTATTTTTTAATTACTCAAAGTTTGTGCACTTATATTAACGATGGGCGACAAATTCAGGGATGGTGAATTCAGTGTTGATCTTGACGATATTATGCTTATGGAAGCCATTTGGCTCTCCATGCAGGTAAAACATCCAAACTATGTCACCCAACTTACGGAAATGTTGAATTTGATGTTTATCATTTAACATTCTCCTATTGTAATTGGGAATTGCAGGAGAACAACAGGTCTGACTCCGATGATTGTATCACCTCCGAACACGATTTCAGACAAGATGTTTCTTACATCTCTCCAACACCAACAGCCTCTTCCTCTGCTGGTGGTCTAGCCACTGCGATCGCCACTGTAGTCGAACAGCAGCAAGGTGGTGACAGAGAAGGCCCCACCAGCTATGATAACAATTCCTCATCATCTCTTTATAGGCTCCGTAATCAGAGAACAATCCAAGGTATACAAAGCCAACATATAGACCCATATCATGAATTCCACTCAGCAACACAAAGAACTCCGGATTCAGGATTGGCATTCGATTATTTACTTGAACAAGAAAGAAAAGATGGGTTTACAAGTATCATCTCTGGGCCAGTATTACCTGAGAGTTTTGAGGAGCAGATGACACTGGCAATGACATTGTCACTAGCTGAAGTTCATACACCTTTACCTATTCACAGAGATATTACTTGATTCAGCCGTAGATCCACAGACAAGACAATTATGAAGGGTATTGATTGATTGAAAGATTCATTCAAAATTTGTTCTTAGTGATTTGTTGATTGGATACATGTATGGATTTCTGGTGAAACATGTCTGTACAAATATGTAACTGCTGTGTCGTCAGTCTTGTAAATAATACAAGTGTTTTTTTTTATCCATGGGATTAATGCATTCATGCAGCATTTGACTAAAGGTGAACTTGGCGGCCATGTGGATCCAATGTTTGAGAATGCTTATTTTGGACACACAGCTCACGACAACAAAAGGTTCGCATTAAACTGGAAAAGTTCAGATTACATATGACTCGATCAGATTAATACTGTACCAGGGTTCAAAAATAAGATTACATATGCTACTCACTCTATCCATTAGCCCATTTTCGTTCGTCTTCTGTTGCTAGATAAATATTTCAAACTCCAGGGATTAAATTTTGGCACATAATTTGTCCATACATCCGATGAAACTCTGGTGCTGTTCTGGGATCACCTGTGAACAAGAGACGAATGGGGTTTAAAAAAACATGAAGTTGGAAAGAAACCGATTTTGTAGTTCGGTGGAAATGTTAGATGAGTGTAGACAAACCTGGCTCTGGTAGAACCAAGTGTGAGTTCCAGATCATCTGAACCAGAGTCCTCATGGACCCTCTCACCTTCCCAGGCCTTCACTAACCCGGATGCTTTATTGCTGCCAAAAGCAAATTCATCATGTAACATTTGAGCCATAGGAATGTCAGCATTTTGATCAAAGCTTGCTGCAATGGCAGGGGAGCACGTGCCACTTTGCCCAGGAGTCCACATTCGGGAACCACTACCACCAGCAGCTTCACCGTTAAGAATGAATGGACTGGGAGCAATGAGGCTGAATGTGGGAGAGGCTGGCCCTCCAGAAAACCACTCTGAGTCAGGCTGTGCTTGACGTCCTGGGCTTGTGGGAGTTGATGACGGAAGGAAAGAGTAACTGGAGCTTCCCCATCCCATTCGTGCAGTCTGCGCCATCCAGTCCATTTTACTGCGAGGGGACTGAGCATTTGGAGAGCTCATGGGAGGAGTCACTGGTGCACTGATGGAATTACCATGAAAGTATGTATGAGGCAGCTTAGAAGATGTTGCTGATGATGATACAGCAGATAGATTTTTAAGCCATGGGATCAGGGAATTTCCATTAGTAAGGTTCGCTGCAGCAGCAGCATAAGATGTTGAAGTTGGACTTGGGAAGGATGATGATGCTGGACTTGGGTTGAAAGATGCGCCAGGGCTAGGATAATAAGAGGAGCATGGGGTCACTGATGCAGAGCCCCCGGCTATGTCCATGCGCTCCAAAGGCTTGCATCCCTGACGAGAACAAACAAAACCACCACATGAGGACACTCTACAGCAGAACCCTAATACATCTGCTCCAAACTCCAGTGGTGCTCATGAGATATCTCTTTTCAGAGGTATCTAATTTATGTATAGAATGCTTAGTGTAATATCCATCCATCAGTGTAAGAGTATTCAACTTAAATAAGCATATATCTTAATGCTAAGTCCTTGATGCTCATCTTAAACAAAGCTACTTACTCTTTCAAACCTCAATTACTTTTTGCTCTTGTGTACAAACAGTGTATAACTCATGCCACAAAAGGGAACTGATACTGCACACACTAAACTCCAAACAACATCATCATTATGTTTACAAAAAGCTAGAAAAGGGTAACACAAAATTCAAACAAAGCATAAAGACTTCATTAAGTAAATTAATTAAGTCCGGTAAACAATGTATCACCATTCACCAGTGATCAGTCCCATACTAAAGAGTAAAGAACCCCCTGTTTAAGGGATATGTCCACAAAAGCAGCATACTGTTCCTATTTCACATGTATGAGCGACTATTGATTACACATTAATCATCCACACAGAGATGAAAAGATTCCCAAGTCCAAAATGGAAATCTGCACACCAACTGAAAAAGTAGGCTCACCAGGAACCAAAAATTAAAAAAGAGAGTAGAAATGGCACTAAATTTTGCAGTTGTGAAGAGGGTCTCCTGTACTAAAATGGCAGTATTACACTATTTTTCATTACTCTACTCCTAGTGACATTCATCATTTTCTAGATCAAATTCAGTGTCTGAGCTCATCTTTTCAGTGTAAAACTGCAAACATTAAAGACCTTATGGTATAAGTATCTCTCTGCATAATGCCCAGGAATCAAATCAACTAACAGTGAACCTTAACATCAACAATCAGCCCCCTGCTCAGATCTACTCCTATGTCACTCCAGTCCTTCCCTCACTGCAGTTTTTCGCTTTTCACAATGCATCTTCTCCACTCCAAAATCCACACATACACAACAAACTAAAACTCCACCACACACAATCATCATCTAATGAAATTCCAAACCCTAAAAATCCAAACATAAACATGACTGCATTTTCAAGAAAACCAACACAGATTAGTCAAGAATTTCAGCATCAATTTCAAACCAGAATTAAACAAACTGAATTATTGATTATACCTTGCGATAAGTGGTGCCGTCAGGCTCAACGATCCAACCAGCTTCAACACACAAAGCTTTCAACACTTCATTATTATCACAATGTTTCGTAAGCTTGTAATTACCGTACATCCTCAAACCAGCAAAGATCTTCGCCGCGATCGCTCTTCTCCTCCGCTCCCTTCGCTTATTATTCTCCCTCTCCTTCCACGACGGCAGCCTAGTGCCTGACGTCATCCTTACCCCTCCTCCTCGCCGCTGCTGCTCCACTTTTCGATCCGCTTCTTCCCAACTCCACTCGCCACTTAAAAATCAAACAATCTGAAGCAGAACAGAGTCCAAAGCGCGATGACTTGTTGTCTGTTGATGTGCCACTACGAAATAATCAGGTGGAATTGAGCGTGATTTTCAGAGAACGGAGTGAAGATAAGGACATAAGGAAGGTGCCGGGAAGGAGAATATCGACGGATAGAGCTCCGCCGGACGCCGCCGAAAGGCGATGATTCAATTCAACACGCTAAATGAGAAGCAAGCGGGAAGGAGACGCACATGAAGAAGAAGCATAGAGAAGGGAAGCATCTTTCTAGTTTGATTTCGTGCGTACATTCTATATCCATCCGCCCCTGATATCCTCGAAATTTACATAAATGCCATCACAGTCCATAATTTCTCCTATTTTTTTAAAATTCGTTCTTCTTCTAATGCAAAATTAAAGGATTAATTACCGGAAACCAACGTAAAATATGAAGTTTTTCAATAGTCACTCGTAAAATATAATATTTTAAAAACTACCCATTACAATTAATTTTTTTCAATACGTCATCCGTTTTTCCAATAGCCTTAGAAATGACAGTGATTGATGGCTATTGGAAAGAATTAATATTAATGTGTGATTATTTGAAAGAATTATTTATAGTGAGTGGTTTTGAGTAATATCACATTTTAAGAATGATTATTAAAAAAATTCATATTTTACGGGTGGTTTCCGATAATAAATTTAAAAATAAATACTAATTTTACTTGAGAAATCAGAGCCGTGTAATTTTTTTGCTATTTTTTTTTGTATTTAGATTAAGTTGAAGAAAAAAGAGAATATAGAAAATTATTGATTAAATGTAATTAAATTGGGTTAAGTGATAATTATGTTGACCGGATTATTTTCACTAGCATCATAGCATGTGAAATAGCGGGGACCACTAGGGAGGCTGGTAGGGTCACGTGCCGTTTGATATGCTTCATGCCATCACTGCCCACGTGGTCATTTTCGCAAGTTCATATTCCCGAAATTTCAGTTTTATTTACAGGAGTATTAATGTATATAACAACTTAACTTGCATCTCAAGGAACTGCTTACCTATAACACACCAGTCTTCACCTAACTTAACATGAAGATTCGACCTCAGTCCAAACAGGTCGATAATTGAAGGTAGTAGTCGGCCATGAGGATCGATTGACAAAGTTCAGTCAGATCTTTTGCGATACTCGCTCCAATGTGCATCATTTTGCAGTGTTCTCCAAAATGTCATACATTCGTACCTATTGAAGGTAAGTGAAAAGACTGCGTTATGGAATGTTATGCAAGAAACATAGGTTTAAGATTGAGTTAATTCATGGTTTCGGTACTTACATTTGAAGATTGGAAGAAGCTGGAAAGAACCGGCGAGTGGCATGTAGGGGTTACGAAGTGGTTCTGCTGAGATTGATTATGTCCCTCAGTAGAAGATTGATGGTAGCTTTAAAGTGATCAGGTAATAAGAGTTTTGGATGTGTATCATCAAGGGCGTACAAAATAATAATCCTCAATGTATCATCGAGTTTCAGTTTCTTACTATCCCCGGTCCACACATGCTGATTCACAAACTGGCAGGAGTCCCTTAAAACGCATCTGCTGCATTCCTGCAATACGGAGTGAATATGTACATCAAGAAAAGAAGTAGAACATTTGATGCTTATTGATAAGTGAGACAAAGACATGAGTGAAAATACTGAGCTTACTGTATCTCCGTAAATTCTGAAAAAAATGCATGCAGTCTTTTCACAGTGAAAATGGTCTTTTTTACAAGAGTGAGGCACCCGTAGAGGGCCACTGTCTTCACTTGACTGCCTGATAACCACCTGTAAGATGAACACGAGTAGTTGAGTTTATGAGTAAATCTGACATACAAGTTAACAACTCCAATCAGGGAAAGCGGGACGGACATATTACGCAAAAGATGCTTATATCTCGCTAAGTTAGCCGTAAGTCAGCATATTGAGTATATTCCCAAATAAAGCCCAATAAATCAAAGAAACCAGTAAAATGGAGCCTATCCAAAGTCGAGCTGACGAGTAAATCGCACAAACAAGTCCCAAATCTCAATCAGGGAAGTGGGATGCTCATATAGTGCAAAAGATGGTTATAGCCTATAGCAAGCAGAGTTGCGCATAAGTCAGTAAGAGGAGAGCACATTCACTATCAAAGCTCTCATAAATCAAAGATAGTAGTATTACAATGGAGTCCAAAGTTTCAAGATTCTCTTCTAAGTTAACACCAGACTAACACAGGTACGATGACACTCGACACTCGAAGACTGGCTTAGAATCAAAGCGCAATACAAAAATCACCACAGCCAAATGTTACTAATTTCATTATTCAAGCTAATATCCATTTTCCTAAAAGCCACAAAATCACCAACTATACGAGATAACCAACTCGAGGAAAAAAAATGCTAAAACTGAGCTCACTTGGCAATTTCCTGGTGATCGTTGGCGAACCCTTTCAGCAGAAAATTTGATATAACCCTACTATAATAATCATCAAAATGATTAATATCAAAGGCATTCCCTGGAAAGCAATTCACATTTATAAAATATCCGCCTTTGTACAACTCTTAACAAACATCAACATTTCCGTCGACAGCTTCTTCAACATTTACCCCACCACCACCACCACCACCACTACCTAATATCATCTCATCTTTTTTAGATTTTCACCAGAAAACAATCCTGACACGCATCTATCCTTTACAGTCTCCCTACCCTAAGCTCGGCATCAAACTTGGGTTCCGAGAGAGAGAGGAAACGGTTGGAGACGAAAGGAACTGATCAGGAGCGAGGCGTGGCGGAAGGATTCGCGCCGGTGTTGGATTAGGGTTTGGATGATCGCCATCGGTTAGGGTTTAGGGTTTGCTAGTCACAGTGAATATGGATTGGATGCAATCATGCAATGCCGAAGAATTCAACAATATTTTAAAGTTGAGGGACCTTTTTGTAACTAGTTAAAAATAGATACACTGAAACGGAATACCCAAGTTTCAGAAACTGCTTTTGGGCTATGCTCTCCTGCTTTGTCTTACGGCCCATATTTGGCCCAGTATAATAATTACGTGCAGTTATTGTGCATAGTAATGAAGAAATAGTAATGAATGAATTTCTTATAACTTTAGACTCCGTTTGATTGTGGGAAAAAAAGTAAGGAAAAGAAAATAAAAATAAAAATAATTTTTTATGAGAAAGTTGTAAGGAAAATTTGATCTCATTTTGCCTATTTTTCCCTTACAACCAAACACACATTTCATTTTCACTCAAAAATTTTCTTTAATTTTTTCTTTCCTCTTCTTTTTCTCTGCAACCAAACGGGGCCTTAAGGAACAATTAAAAATGAAAATAACCAGTTCATCTAGTCATTCCGTAACAAAAATCCATCCGACAAAGCATTCCGCAAGACAAATGATAATTTTTGTCTTAAGATATGGAGAGTTGTCGGGAGCTCCATACCCTTTGCGTTAGCCCACCTCACTGCTACGGTCTTGATCAGTCAACCCGCTCTTTCTGCAAAATCTTCTAAAAATTTCATAATAAAAGGCTCAAAATTAAGATCATTAGCAGAACAACCTGCCTCCCCAGACTCCAACAATGCACCTTCCCCAACAAAAGGAGACACAATGGACACATCCACACACAGATCCTTACCGTCATCCCATATAGTCACTAATATGTCTGCGAGCTTCTCTCCTCCCTCAAGAAGGTCAAACACCTCTAGACTATGACTCATGTTAGCTCCCTAAAAAAGTGAACAACGCATTTCTCAATGTGTTATGTCACATAATCGTCCTTCCTCCACCCGGACAATAAGAATCGTGATCACCGACTGCGTCCAAAGTCTTGAACCTTCTACAGGTCGTATACGCTCGAGAAACTGCAAACAAATTCTGTCTTATATGGTATTTGAGAGCCAAGTGATACGACGTCGGGTTCATGCGAAGCTCATAAAAAGATGTTGGTATTGCTGTGGTCCAAATACCACTCCCTAACACAGAAATGACATTCACTAAATTACTTACTCGTGCTCCTCCCTGTGGCATGATCTCTTTTGTGATCACTTCTGCTGCCAAGCTAAATAAATAGTTACTCTGTGGTATGTGCTATTCATTTTTGTAATAAAATTAGAGTAATTTATTTTGACAACAAAATAATGTCATGTTGACTGAGGATTTCATTGTGGAGTTGTTTTTCTTCTCGAGTTTCCTTCTCATTTTATTCCTACTTAGGGATTTTTACTCAAGCGTACCTTCCTCTTCATGAAATATATTTTTATCCATCTGGTAGAATGTGCATGCGTTCGGATGCTAATGCCAAGTGGTAACAATAATAAGTAAGAGTTGAGATATAGAGAAACGTCATTTTTTGATAAGACAGAAAGACATAATCTTATTAGTTAAATTAAACAAATCGTATGACTCGAAATAATAACTAATAAATTAAATTAAAAATTAAAATCTACTTTCGCATGTGGGCACGTAATGAGTTGGGTTCAAGGAGGACAACAAGTATTTGAAGAACGGAAGGATAATTGCACTTTACATGTTATAGTTTAGGTGCAACATGTTGATATGTTAGGTGCAAAATGACTGGTAAGGTGTAATAAATATGCATTTATTACGTACGTCCAAATAGAAAAGTAGATTTTGATTTTGATTTTAAATTTAATTTAATTTAAATTTATTATTATTATTATTATTTTCGATAAACTGATGGTGCATTAGCACCCAAAAAAAACAAGGTGTACAACAAATAGCAGAAAGACCAAATAAACAAACAGACACCCAAAACAGACCTAAAAGTTTTTATGACTGCATTGATAAAGGTTTGTGCACCTCAACATCAAACCTAGGAACTGCATCAGTTGAACTTCAGTTCCAGCACTGTCTTGTTGCTTTCTTTGCCAGAAAATCAGCTAATCCATTGTCATCCCTCATTACATGATGAAGCCACCATTTTGGTTTAACTGATAGAATATTAAAAGCCTTCTGCAACAATACAGATAAATTGGCAGCCTCTGAATTACCAGATTGAATAGCCCAAATTGCCTCCATACTATTTGAACAAATAATAACTAATGAATTTATTTCTGGAAACTGCAATACAGCCAATTCCAAACCAGCAACAATTCCATTCACTTCCACTTCCAATACCGAGTTACAATTCTGCAAAAATCGAACCCTACATTGAGAAATAATTTCATCTTTCCACAAGATTACACCAAAACCACCCATTCGAGTAGAGGGATTCCACGAGCCATCACAACACAAAATATTAACACACTGATCCTGCTAGATTTGATACTGTATACTAGAGCTGCCAATTAATCCAGTTCTATCAAACTGAAAAATATTATGCAAGACAGAATTATGACAAGAGAAAACTGATAGTAGATTCTTGTCATGCAAAGCCACATTCCTTGCTTTCCAAATCATCCAGACCCCCACTGTGGTTCCCTTCAATAAATCTAAACTAGCATGTTTGAGGATGAACCAAAGTCAGTTCTGTATTGAGTCTGTACCAGAATTAGGGCAAATATTTACCTGCAGCAAAGACCATAAACTATTTGACCACCAACAGTCTAAAAATAAATGCTTAGAATTTTCATCCTTCCATCCACAGAATTGGCAGGTTATCTCAGTCATACATCCTCGTTTATTTTTTGGCCTCCTATCTCCTCATAACATTTAAATAAATTCTGAGAACCTCTAACTGAGCCAATTCTGCTTTTACAGAAATCAAACAATCATCAGCGAAGAACAAATGATTTATTTTACCAACTCCTTGGCAAATCTGAACATCCTCCAGTTTATTTGATTCTTGCAGAAAAGATAGGTGCTTAGAAAACCACTCCTAACAAAGAAGGAACAGGTAAGGAGACAAAGGATCTCACTGCCTTAATCCCCTTTTGGAATAACCACCTCAGATAACCTATCATTTACTTTAATGATATACTGAGCTGATTCAACACAAATCATAATTTTTGTTACCCAAGATGAATGGAAACCCATCTTTAACATTATTCTCTTAGAAATGACCATTCAACCCTATCATACGCTTTGCTCATGTCAATTTTTAATGACAAATAACCTTTGTATCCACTTTTCTTCTTTCTGAGAGAATTCAATACTTCATGCACCACAATTATGTTATCTGTAATAAGCCTGTCCTTAATGAAAGCGCTCTGATGATGAGAAATAACTGATGGGAGACAGTCCTTTAGTCTGTTAGCTAGTGTTTTTGTAATAATCTTCATCATCACATTACACAAGCTGATTGGCCTGAAATCATGAACCGTATCTGCACCTTCCTTCTTAGGCAACAATATAATTTGAGTTCTATTTAACATATGATCTAACTGACCTCCATTAAGGAAATTAAGAGCTTCTTGGCAGATATCATCCTTTACCAGACTCCAAAAACGCTGATAAAATAATGCAGAATATCCATCAACACCCGAAGCCTTATCAGAAGCCATTTCAAATAAAGCCCTTCTGATCTCCTCTTCAGTAAAGATCTAAGTTAATTTAGCGTTCATATCTGAAGATATCTTTGGGGATATACCTCTCTTTTGTTCCTCCCAATTTACCTGTGTGACTTCAGAAGAAAATAATGAGCTGAAATAATGTATGAACTCTTTAGAAATTGCTTCTTCCCCATAAATATCCAACCCTGCATCGGATTTCAGACTCTGAATTCTTTTCCTTTGTTTTCTCCTTGAAGCTTTTGTCTTAAAAAATGCTAAATTTTGTTCCCCACTTTTCAGCCAGTCCATTCTAGCACGTTGTTTCCACAATAACTCTTCCCTAGCCAGCCACTCATCCAACTCATTTGAAAGTTTGTCCTCTCGCAATATAGTCTCTTGTGTTCTGACAATCTCCTTCAAATTGGCTATCTGAGTTTTCAGCTCTTTGATTCTCTTTTGAACATTTCCAAAGCTTCTTTTGTTCCAACATTGCAATTTTTTACCACTGAAATCCAGGATATCACTCATTCTATTATACCTTGTCTTCCCCTCTGACCATATATACTCAACAACACCTCTAAAATTGTTATCCCTTAACCACATAGTTTCAAAGCGAAATGGACGTTGGTGTGTGTGAGAATTCTTGGTAATAGTCTTGGACAGAAATAGTGTGATTGGTACATGATCCGAGGTATTAGCAAAGCTATTTCTTACAGTTGCGGAGGGGAATAACTGCATCCATTCCTTGTTAGCTAAAAATCTATCCAGTCCAGATTTTGTTTCATCTTCGCCTTTCCTTTTATTTGAAAAAGTATAGAAATATCCTGAGCACCCTAAATCAGATAGATTGCAATCCTTAAGAACTTCTCTAAAATTCCTCATTTGGTAATTATTCCTTCTTCGACTCCCTAACATCTCTCTCGAGTAGATAACTTCATTAAAGTCCCCAATTAGTGCCCAAGGACCAGATTTCAAGCTATACAGTTTCCTTAACAAATTCCTTAACAATATAATACAATATGACCAGATTAACAACAACAAGACAATACTACAATCAGAATCACATAAATAAACAATAATGCAACAAAATGAATACTAAAATTGAAATTCAAAATGGAGAAAGTGAAGAGATACAAAATAGAAATAGAGAAGACGTTGAGGCTTGCTTTAGAATGTCCTTAAAGCTGTATTTCTCCGTATCAGGGTGGGTTCAACTCGGCAACCAGTCTCCAAGGACACCATAGCAAGAACCTTTGATCAGCGACATCAAACATATGGAGACGAAGGGAATGGCTAATTGCTACTATTACCACACTTACACAAAAACGCATATAAAGGAACAAAGAAAAAGCAGAGGACTGCTGAATTGATGTTTTGAGGAGAACCAAAACCTGCCTTTTATACTGCATAGAGCAAACATCCTTGGAGAAACCTCCGCCCACTCTCGTTCTCATGTTGTTGTTGCAACTCCTGAGTAAGTGTGAATATGGATAGACTTTGTTGACCGGGTCACCACAATGTCACAGTTAATGATTGGGTCAACATGTTTTGAAATCCAAAAACAAAAATCCTACGTTATTTGGACAGTTACCACAACATCACGATTAAGTGTGCGTATTTCGGCTCGTGATTCCCTCACCCACCCCTAAGGGCCGCGTAGGCGTCATAGAATGACTCAAGTTAACAACTTATTCAAACCTCACTTGGTTTTATATTTAAATCAAGCATTTTCTCAT
>JAWWMW010136192.1:0-18964 GCA_035048345.1 Echeveria elegans
TGCAGTGGAGGGGGTGGTGGGGGGTATGTTACTTAATAAGTTGAAAATAACAGAGAGAGAGAGGGAGGAAGAAGCTGTCACGGAAAAGGCATTTGATCGGAGAGAGTTTCAGATGAGTGAATCAGATAGAGAGAGAGAGAGAGAATGGCGTGTGAAGATTATTTGATATGTTGATGATGATGAATCGAATGGAACCAACCCAACCCCCACTTGATACTACAAAATGCCTCTCTTTTTTTAAAAAAAAATACAATTTATCTCCAAAAAAAAAACTCACAATTTACCTTCACCTAAACTCAAAGAAAATTTTGAGAAAAATAAGATAGAATGTTTGATTACTCTTGGGCTTCATTTGATTATGGGAAAAATTTGAGGAAAAGAAATTTTAAAAAAATAATTTTCTCATGAGAAAATTTTAAAGAAAAATTGATCTCATTTGTCTTTTTATTTTTTTTCTTTACAACCAAACACACTTTTCATTTTCATTCAAAAATTTTCATTTGCAACCAAACGGTGGCTTAGAAAAATAAGTTTAAACCGTCTGAAATAAAAATGATATACAAACATAAGAAGTAATGGAATACGCTATAATATAAGGATTCTTTAGGAATTGAGTTGGCGTGTTTTAAAAAAAGATAAATCTGATTTTCTGAAGTGGTGAATTCAGTGCAATATTGCCTTTAAGTCGAATGCCACAGAGGCGTATTTTATTTGTTGATATCATCTGTAAAACCAAACTCCATTAAAGTGTTGTCTCCCTTGGCTGGTCCCAATCTAAATATGTGTCTCAATGTCAATGGCATCCAATCCAACATATGTGCATGTTTAAAATGAGGTTTTATCACATGAGAGTTTTTCTATCGGTGTTTGAACTTTTATCTTCTCGTTATTCCCTAGCCTATACAGGGTTTAGGGTTTGACAAAAAAGTCCAGAGACCATAGCGCAGATGGCAATGCCTGCATGGTACTTGCCACAATTGAAGACTTCAAAATAAGTACACACAATGTTTTCCTATAATAATAGGACAGCTAATAATGTCGTTTCTATAAATAGGACATATTACCTGGAACTGAAACAAAAAAACATAAAGCACCGTGTCTGTAAGCCGGAGCCGGCAACTGCGAATCACAGCAATGTAGCATGTGTGAATGTGATGAGCTCGTCCAGGCTCCAATTATATACTATTAAAGTCAGCTTTGCATGTACGGTTTTTATTGCTCCACCTGTCCAGACATGTCTATTTTATGTACAGTAAGTACTAAACAATTGTTTTCCTTTTTTTTTCTTTCAAATAATGTAAAGTATCTGCCACTGTATGATTTCCCAAAATAATTGACGAAAATATTTTTTTATAGAATGTCTAGAGGTCTTTATAGCTAGGCTTCACAAAGTCTTAACAAGAATACAAAGATTGATATTTATTACTCCCTCCGTCCATATTGTTCTTCTCGTTTGATAGTTATCACAGTTTTAAAAAAATTTATATAATATGAGATAAAAGCAAGAAAGAAAATGAATAAAAAGTGAGTGAAAAGTAAATATATTGTAAAAAGTAGAAAAGATAATGAATAAAAAATAAATAGATTGAAGAGAGAATGTAATTGTGAGAGAAAAAAATTATGGATAGAATATAAAAAGTAGAAAAGAGAATAAGTAAAAAGTAAATAGATTGGAGAGAGAAAATTTCCATTTAAGAAAACGGAAAAAAAAATTGGAACATCAAATAAGGAAATGAAAAGAAAAATATGAAACAACGTAACTCACATTTGAAATTCTTCTGTTGTTGTATTTTATTTTTCTTTTACATTATTCTAGTAAACCGATCAAGCTTTTCATTGTAGTTTAAGATTAAAGACTACCATTACTAACTAATAATAATGCATTTAGATTTAACACTTAATATAATTTATGATATTTATAGAGAACCTCACTTAATCACCTTTGTAAAATAAACCATTTGTATTCAAAATATGACATAAAACTAACCACATTTACAACGTAAAACATTTTCAATTGACCACACATCTATTGTTCAGTTACAGAAATCGTTACACGAGTGCTATGAGACTTTTACTTTATTATAAAAATAACTAGCTGCGCTCCCGTCGTCCAGACGAAATTTTTTTCGTATCTCCATTTGATTTATCTAAAAAATCCTAAATATTTTCGCTTAATTTGTATTTTTAATGTTAATTTTTAATATTTTCAAATTTTCAAATTTTTTATTTTTTATTTTCAAATTTTTATTAATGGGCCGGATTGGGCCCGTTATCTTTAATTTTTAATGGCATATTTGTAATTAATGATGGAAAAATGAATAACAAATGTAATTTTAATTTTGATTTTACGTCCGTTACCTAATCTTTTATAAGAATAGATAAGCGGGAACAAGGATGGTGGTTAATTTTTTTAATGGAGGTGGTTAATTGAAAATATGTTGATGGGAACAATATGATTTTATGTAATATTTGGTTATAAGTATGAGTGGTGAAGTGAAAATGTGAATTTACACCTACGCTTTTGTGTAAATAACCCTATAATTTGTGAGTTGAAGTTAAATTACTACAATACTTTAGGAAACTTAAGGTGGCTACTTCGTTAAATTAAAGTTTAACCGTTTTATTTATGTTAGACAAAGGTCTATTTACTTCAGTTAATGTAAATCAAAGTACGTGAACTGTGAACACTTAACTTTGCTTATAAGTTGTAATTTGTGTGGAAAACAAAAAGACTTGATTATTTAGATACTTTTGCGACGTTAAACAGTTAAGGTAGTTAAATACCCCCAGTTGTGTAACAAAATGTAGAATAATTATGATGGTGGGTGACAATGAAACAAGTAGTGTCATCAAAGGTTTGATTTCTATTTGTTCATATTGTAAATGAGGCTTATTTTTATAGTGCATATAGTAATTGGAATTCATTTTTAGATGTGCGTATGGTAATTGTGATTGTTTAAATATATGCGCATGGTAAACACGATTTCATATATGTGCATACAGTACCTGAAAAAAAAAACAATCACAATTTCAAATTGATATCTGTCTATTCATTTAGTAATTGTGATTGATTTTTAAATCAGCAAATGGTAATTGAGATTAATTTCTATCTGTTCATATAGTAATTGGGACTCATTTTTATCAAATATTTGAAGAATAACAACAACAACAAAAGGAAACACAATCAGACATCAATCCATGTGCCGTATATGAACAGATATAATTGTAAACAAATATAATAATTACAGAGGAAGGTTTTTTGGATACCATATATTTCAGTCGTTGGATTATATTAATAAATGCAATACACGTGTATGAGAGAGAAATAATAAATACAATTGATAATATTATTAATTAATATTTTCTATCTCATACACGTGTCATAATCTAAGACATTACATTTATTAAATTCAATAACTTGTATGATTCCTTCTATCTTTATATAATATACTTATTTCAAAAGAACTTTTCTCAATAATGTAAGCATACGATACTCTTATTAGTCTAGAAACATAGGAGACATACTTTAAGAAATCAAAATGAGTGTGACTGTTACCAGGGGGTGCTTTTCTTTTTTTTCTTTTTAACACTTTGAATATAGAAAGAGGCGAAGGTATACTTGGCGACGGCGTCGTATGCCGTTTGGTTCCAATACAAATATGGCAAAAAAAAAAAAAATCAAACGACCACAAAGATGGATTATTCGCCATGTACCTAAATTCCTAGCTAGCCGGCTATTCTATTGGAGTACTTTGGCCACTATCTCTCAAGTTGCACTTTAGAAAGCACACTTGGACACCACAAACTCATACAGTGGGATTTTGTTGAACACAAAAGATAGGAAATTTTGGTAATGTTTCTTACATTAAAACCTCATTTACGTTATAAAAAGAGAGGTTCAATAATCTAAAGCCATCATGATGAGCGTTAGTCAGATTATGATCCATTCGCCCTAATGTGAATGATTCAACTGGAGTATTAGGCCAACATGGTTGTGCAGAAGTGGCCTAAACCATTATCTTGGAATCTCAACGTTAAGAGTTCAAATCTACACTCATGCATTATATATTTCTTTTCATAAATAGTACGTATATGTGGAAGGATGTTATTTCTTCCCATATTGATGAATGGAAAATGATAATTTGTTCCGCCTAGGTGTGGATGTAAGACAGATATCTATGAATGGGGTAATTAATGAAAAGCTATAATGATTAAATACAAGAAAAATGAAGAAAATTAGTATTTCACTTATGAAAATGAAAGATAGCTAGGAAGACCAAAATTGCAATTAATCATCATAGTGAGAGAGAAAATAATACTCCATTCGTCTAGCGTTGTTTTTTTAATGTTTCTGTTGTCTTTTATTATTTCCATTTTTATTTTGGATGTTCTTTTTTATTTTTTCTATTTCTATTTTGGACAATTCTCTTTCCCACTTTATCTCTCACATAACAGTCTATTTTTTTATTTTATCTTACACTTATTTATAGTTATCTTATTTTCTCTATCACGATAATATTATTCATTACAAATTGTATCACAACTCAAAATTGAAACATCAAGCATGTTTTTTTTTTTGGTTGTCTTTTTAATTATGCATTTTTTTTTTCTTTTTGGATAATTTTTTCTTCTATTTTATCTTTCACATTACTTTTTTTCTAATACATCATTTACTTTTATCTTATTTCTCTTATTTACAATCCTCTTATTTTTTAAAAATTATGTGACAATACACATAAGAAAAGAATGAAGGGCAAATGGAGTATTTTACCGTTTTGGATTTGACTTGTTCTTCGTAAGAAATACTCCCTCCGTCCTACTTATTATATAGTTCTTCTTTCCTTTTTTAGCGTTCCAAAATATAAATCCATTTTCCTTAAATAATTTTTTTTTCCACTCACATTTACACTTTCTCTCCAATCTATTCAATTTTCACTCATTATCTTTTTTACTTTTACCTCACATAATACAATTTTTTAAAAAACTATGTCAAACTTCAAATGAGATATATATAATGAGACGGAGAAAGTACTCCGTATCAGGAACAATGATAAGGAGGCATGTACTGATTAAATAAACTAAATTGACGAAAAAATGGCAACTCCAGTCTCCACTCCATTCATATACGTAATGATTAAATACATACAAAAATGTACAGTTGAAAAGAAAGAGAAGAGGAGAGAGCGTAGGGTTTCAAACCTTAATGCTGGCAGTTTGGGGTTGTCCTGTCCTGTCAACATGACCACTCAAGAAAAATGGAAAAATTATTTAAAGCATCCAGAAATATCATCCCGACACCACCACAGGAGTACCAAAGAAAGGCCGTCCGATCATAAGAAAATATGGCAAGATTGGAAATGATTGGTTGAGAAAAGGACAATTTATGTTACCTATAAATTTGGGAATAGGACGAGGACAAGGACAAGGACAAGGACATGACAACATTTTTATACTTCAAATTGTATGATTCCCCTTGCAAACAAACATTGTTTAGTATCCAACGTTGTAATATTTCTTGTTACGGCAATGACTTTTTGCCAAACGACGCTACCAATTATGACTAATCATATTTAATCAGGCTAATCACTACCTTAACCATATTTTATTGCTATGATTAGATGACATGTCGCTTGTAAGTACTACTATGGCCGCTAATCTTACTTAACGAGTCCTATCTAAATGACCTCAGTCATATTTTAGAGACTAGATACTAAGTAATTTTCATTATTTTAATATTTATCCATTTCTTTTTTCACTTTCCCTTTTAATTTTAGCACATTTTATATACTATGAACCCCATATTTTATTTATTGATTAAAAAATTTGAACAGCTTACCCTCAATCATATGGTTTTACACTTTTGCCATTTAAAGTACCTTTTTTAGTCGGTTTGAACAAAATCTTAGAAGACTGAGGGAGTAGAATGGTAGCATGAACTAATTTGGATTGAGGTCCTATTCGCGGTGAAATAAAGCTAAGTATTTAGTTTGAAATTGTAGTATTTTTACATCAATTTAATTACAGATTATACTTCTTTTTAAAAAGTTATTTTTCTTTCCCCTCAGCTGATTGAAATGAAACATTTATTATAAAAGTTGACATTTGAAATAATACTGAATCATAAATGATGGCAGTGTAATGTAAGACCAAGTCAGCAACTAGTTATTATGACTTGAAAAATAATACTCAATCATAAATGATGGCAGTGTAAATGTAATATAAGATCGGCTCACTTTATTTTTTGAACATCTCAAAATATATTCTATGTTTTTAAAATTGTCTTTATTTTTTTACGTTCACTTCTATTCTCTATTTTTCATCATTATTTCATATTTTACAATCATTCATTATATCAAATTATTATTTCTATATCTTTAATTATTATCTATTTATTCTTATTTTTTCATACTTTTTTAATCTTCCACACATAAGTAATATTATGTGATGATGAGTAACTAGTTATTATTACTGAAAAACTATTTAGTAATTAAATACTGTGATTGAAAACTAGTTATTAAATACTAGCTATGCTCCCGTCGTTCTGACAAATTTTTTTTCGTATTTCATCCGATTCTCCCTAAATGCTAAATGTTTTTGCATAATTTTTTATTTTAATGTTTATTTTTTAAAATTTTTACGTTTTATTTTATATAATTTTTGCTTATATTTTTTCCGTATATCCACTTGATTACTTTTTTTTATAAATATTTTTTGTATTATTTTATGATATTTGAAGTTTGGGACTTCAAGTATGGACTTAGGAAGTTTAATGGATAATTGATAGTATAGTCATTTTATTTGTTTAATGAAGAGTAATTTTGTCATTTTATGTTTGGTTTTACATCTTTTTCCTATTCTTTTATAAGAATAGATAGAGATCTTTGAATTCATCGTAAGCAAAACGAGCAATTTTTGATCAAAAGAGTGAAATAACGCAAAAATTGGACAATTTAACCTTTATGCCTTAGAAAATGCGCCGAATACACCTCGGCTGACTGATTTCAATGAAGGATGACTTGTTAGAAAGCTGATTCAAAGATATACACCAAACGAAAAGCTCATGCGGCACATACGTTTTATGCTGACCCTCAGGCGCAAATGTTGTTGTTTGACACTGTTCCACATGGGCAGCACTCAAGTTCCGCGCCTGACCCGAATCGCAAATACACCAGTCTTGATTTTCTATACCTTCTGAAATTCGCATGCTTCTAAAAGGAGCATCAGTGGTCCGATTGAGACGAAACAAAGTGCATTAGTAGACCTTTTGAACTTTTGTGTTTACCGCAAAGAGCGATTCAGACATTAAGAAGCCAAAAAAGAGCAAACAATGAGACATTAGCAACAGACTCCTTGTTCTGGGCTGAATTTCCTAATTTCATATATGTCTATAAATACAAAAGAAGAAACACTAAAAAAAGGAGACTGGAGGAGCACGAAATTACAAAACGAAGAGCGACTGAGCGACTAAAAAAGAGAAGAAAACCGATCGACACCGCAGTACCAAAACAATTTCTTCGTTCTTATTTACTTCTCAATATTATATTCTGGTATTATTCGCCATGAATAGTGAGTAGTTGTATTTGTTTCGAGATTCTATGGATCCTGTGTATTACTAAACCCTAGTTTATGCGATGAATGAATGTGATTTTTTGTTATACAGTTTTATTCAATCCTGCATGTTTTTATTCTTATATTCATGTATATTAGTTAGCATTGAATGCAATGCCATAATTGCATGAAATGCATAGGTTGGGAACCAACACTAGCAATGGCTTGAGGTGATTAATCAGACTAAAATAAAATTGACACTAACTACGTTACCTATGCTAATAGTACATAAGTGAATGCTAGAGCGACAACGGTAATCGTGAGTAACAGCAGGAGCGTAATGGAGGAGTTATTTTAATTGAAAGACTTGTTCTTAATGTATTTCTGATATTGATATTTCCTGCAGGGTATTAGTAATTAGATATAATTGAGGTCCGCCTCAATGGAAGGAGTCGTAGTGTAAGATGTGTTGTTTGACCTGAGGATGTCGGTTAGAGCACTTATGGTTTATTCTCATAAATCTTATAACATGTTTGCATTTAATATTTCGTCGCATGAATTAGGGAGGTACACACAGGTGCAGTAGTATTATGGAATGCTTTCTCTTATTAAATACACAGTCTAGTTTCATTATTTTCTGCACTTTAAGAATTTTAGTATAAATCACCTACTTATCTATTAGAATAGATAAAACATATCATTAGTTAACTAGTACTTGCACCGCTGTTTGCTCTCTTGGGACGATCTCAGAATTCAGAGTTATAAATTTTGTTTGAGTAAAATTTGATCCCTGAAACTAATTCGACAACTATAAAGGGTTAAAAATATGCATGTCAAAATGACATCGTTGCCGGGGAGCAACATTTAAGTGCATTACTAGGAATAATTAGTGTAGTTTTATAATATTCTTGTATATATTTTTATTTTATTTTCTTTCCTTCATTGAACACTTTCATCTTATTTTGTAGAATGTATTCATACGATCAACAAGATTCATATTGGGGCGAATATGATGGCCAGTTCCAGTGGCATAGCAACATGGTTGAACAAGAATACAATTAAGATATCATTATGCAACAAGCAAAATAAAGTTGTGAAATGCAATGTGTGAACGGTGTTGATGGAAAATATATTGACGATTTGTTGGAGTAATTCTTTTGACAGTCCGGCCAAGCTGAAAAGGAATTATGCAAAGACAATACAAGCTTATTTGAAGAATGTATTCCTAAAACACCCGAGCATACAACAACTATCGACGAGTTTGAAGTGTCCTTGGATTCGGAAATAGAGCTTGAGCTTTCCATGCTTGTTAATGATCCTAAGTGTGAGAAATTTGTTGAGCCTCGCTCAGATATGGATGTGTCAGGAAGAATGGGCACCCTTGAATATCATCAAAGACTTTAAGAAAGTGTCTATTCTGCTAGAGGTTAATAATGAGGATCCCTTTCTCGTCAAACCGCCTCCAAGCAAGTTTGAGTGCTTCCGTCCATTCATTATCGAACTTGATAGTGAAGGAGCTCACGACCCATTGATTATACAATCAATCATACAAAGTCCATTGCAGATTTGATGAACGTAGATTCAAATGGGACTTGAAAGTTGATTAACATGCATCAGTCTCACCAAGACATTAAACTAGACCTTTACGGGAAGTAACCCAGACTGTAAATAGTTAGTTTATTTTTACTTTTTATCTTTATCTTTTTACTTTCAGATTGGTGTGGCTGTTAGGATGATTTTCCATGTGTAATGCAAGCGATCACATGGACACATCACGCCAATTCAGAGACGTTGCTTTACCCGTTTTACTTTATACCTTTCCCGCTAAGGGATTAAGCTCAATTTTAAGTGTGGAGTGGTGATATGCATGTCATGTAGTTAGTCATATTGCATGTTAGTTTTGGATCACTTGTATTGCTCGAATGACTTCCGTGCTACAATCACTTCTATTGTTAATATGTTGCTATGAGCTGCCAGTATAACTTATCTGATCTTGAATTGATATTTGAGTGGCTTGTATGAATGTGACTTCCTGTGAATTTTTGTCAACGTTATCAGAGATTTATCACATGTTATATTATTCTGTGGAAATGCAAATCATTTGTCGCTCTATTATTGATAAATTATCAACTCTATTACTTACGAATTCTAGTAGTTTTCCAAGCATTTGTAAATTTCTCACCACTTTATTTAGTGTTTCATTGTATTTATCATCAAATAGAAATTTTGAGTTCATCGAAAGCAAAACGAGCAATCGTTGATCAAAAGAGTGAAACAACGCAAAAATTGGACAGTTTGACCTTTATGCCTTAGAAAGCTCGCCGAATACATCTCGAGTGTCCGATTTCAATGAATGATGGCTTGTTAGAAAGCTGATTCAAAGGTATACTACTTCATTTTACATGAAATCAAAATTCGAAGGTTAAATTGACCAAAACAGCTGAACAATGCACCAAAGGAAAAGCTCAGGCGGCGCACACGTTTTGCGCTGACCCTCATGCTCAAATGGTGTTGTTTGCCACTATTCCACGTGGGTGGCACTCAACTTCTGCGCCTGACCCCAAGCGCAAATAGACCAGTCTCGATTTTTTTATTCTTTTAATTTAATAGTTACTTTAATTTTGTTTGGAGTTATTTTAAATCTGCATGTGCGCAAACTTAGTGAACCATTGCACAATCAACTACTTATTGCACACAAGTACGTTTTGGTCGTTCAAAAGACAGACAATGAACAACTTATGTTTCTTATTAACTTAGTTCCTTAAAGTTTTTCTTATGACAGCGGCAACTATGGTCACCGATCCTTTTACAACTACTTCAATGACCTCATGGATGATACATACTTCGAAATCAATGGACGAATGATAGGTCTTCTTCCAAAATTAAGAGAAACTAATGTGGATAATCCCTTAACTCATTAGAGGGACGTTCATACTGTTTGCAATACACTCAGGCCAAGAGAGGTGGAGAAAACTGACTTCATGTTAAGAATATTTCTTTATTCTATAATTGGATATGCTAAATCTTGGTTGTTTTCTTTGTCTGTTGATTATATGCCTACCTGGGACTGGATACGATAACTATTTCTCAATGAGTATTCGATCAATCAACATCCATGAGAAACAACATACGAATACCGTGAGCACTTTAGAGATCTGCTAGAGACCTTTCCCGATTACTCATTCCCCGAACATGTCTTATCAAAAGTTTTTTGGATGGGATGAATTCATTTGAGCATGAGATGATGGATGCAATGGCTAGATCATTGATTTTGGATTGTTATCCAAAGGATTATGAGAATTGATATATCTGAGGGCGACATAAACAAAATCATATGAATTCCCCAAATTAGTGTATTTTGCGAACCAAGATAACACCCTTGACAGTGCGCCGGAGTGGGAACATGACATTCAGCCGACAACTGACATACTTTCCAAACTCATCAATGCTTCAAGTCATAAGTATTGTGTCGGAAGAGCACTCGTCGCAGCAGAAAAACGCAAGTGGTTTTCTTGCGCATACTGAAAGCGAAACTAAACCAGCTGTGCGACCACTTGCGCAGTCTGTTGTGGAAACGCAGAATGACAAAACCGGTGATACTCAAGCCTCCAATGAAGCGATTACTCAAATCAGAGAGATACGTAATGAATATTCAGACACGATTCTCAAATATGAGAGCATTGAGGAAGTTATCAAGGATGAGAAATCAATGTCTCTACCCATGCCAATTTCCCTGGATGATAAGACCACAAGTGATTCGATTGGTGAGGGGGAAGAACAGGACATTGTGCAAGACGTAGATGAGACGAGTGAAGCATTGCAAGTAGTGCATAGTACATGCAAAAAGGTTATCAACACAGAAACAAAATAATTGATCTCTTCGCAACGCTCAGTCACAACTACGAAACAAAGTACTGTAGTTTTACACGCATAATATGTTACGTATTCCTAATACTCATCTTTCTTCTCAGATTCCAGAAAGAAAACATAAAGCGCTTGACAAGGAGAAGATATGAGCTTCACCTAACAAGGTTACTACTCAAATTCCACAGGTACACACTTGCAAACAAAGGTACAAATATAAAAGGTCACTCGATAAAGCATGCATGAATTGGAAAAGTCGCAAGAAAGCAAAGCGCATGACCATGGCTGAAGAAGTCTCGTCATTTTGTATACTAATGAGAATGAGACACTCAACTTACTTGTGGAAGCTAGGTTGGGACTTGTAGCATTGCTAGTAGCGGCAAGGCAACAAAGAAGGTGGGCCAATATTGTTGGAAAAAGTTTGATGGAGCGCATCCTTGGGCTCTTAACATTTAAAGGAAGGTAATGTCGAGCTAACGATGTTAAACAAATCCAATTGTCAGGAGGTAACCCATCATGTTTTTAAATTTGAAAATTTTAATCTTTATGTATTTAGTTATTGTTAATTTAGTTTAGTTCATCATTAAGATGCAAATTTTAGTTAAGGGATTACAATTTGCACACCCTGCGCTAAATGTGCGCAGCTTGTACAAAATTTTGAGGTCAACATGAGTCAAATAGAGGTCAAACACCAAATTGGAGAGCTCGGATCAATGAGTGTGTAGACCGTGAAGAAATAAATCATCACGGATGATGAAGAGACTAGGCGTGGACCGCGTCAGCTATTTGCTCTTCATCTGCGCTAACTCGTTGACCGGTGTTTGACCAAGGCAATTTTGAATTTTGAATTTTATTTTGTGAATATGAGTTTGGCGGATGATTAATCAGAGAAGGAAGGTTTCGAAGGGATGTATTGGGCTGATGGAATGTGGTGCCCAATCGAGCTTATTTGTCGATGAAGCTTTTCTTCAAGAGATGGGAATATATGAGGAAGTCGAGGAAGTGTTAGAAACGGACGGTCGGAAGGGCCTCATGACACTCTCTTACGAGACCAATGTTGAGGACACATGTGAGTTCTTGGCATCAACGGAAGGTAAGAGTAAATACTTGAGGTATAGGCACTGTGGGTTGTTTTACACCGTGACCACGCGATAACGTAAGGACATATTTAGATTGACCACTACCACATGTGACGAAGACGAGAATATCACTCCAACAATAACGTGTGAGAGGCCTTAACTGGGAGTAGGATGAAGTTTCAAGTAGATCTAAGCCACGGTGCGGAAATAAGGGAGCCAAAATTCTTCTATCTCCAACGTCTTATCTTGCACACTATCTTGGCAAAAAACAACGGATCGAAGAAGCTTGGAATTATGGATATGGAGTTCATGATGAGATTCCTCTATAAGAAGAAGGTCATGTTTTCTATGTTACTTATACATCATTGTTGTGGATCAAGCCCACAGGTAAACACGCAGTTGGAGAAATGATCACGTATTACCTTCGAGGGATACATGACACAGAGCTCTTAGCTGATCAAACTATCCTTAGCTCGAAGTGCCTTACAAGAGGAAAGATGAGAAGGATGTTTCGAGTAACTCTCACAAAGGATGATGAGGCATTGCGAAGTTATGGAGGATTTGTTGATACTCAAAGAGCTTTGGAGGGTGCACTGCCTGTGCAGAATGCTGCATTGGCAGATGCACAGGCTCCCGTGTAGGGTGAGATATCGCGGTTAGGCCAGGCAGCTGCGCAGGCAGACACATAAGCAAGCAGCAGTCATACTATCCTTGGATTGATCGAAGAGCCCAGAAGGTTTAGATATTCGATGTATCATGCGTAATAGAATACCGAGTGCCAGATAATGCCTTTCTAAACCTAGAATCGCCGCAGAGTGGATGCAACATGTCAATTCCTTCAGGGTACCGAATGTGTGATGAAGCCTCGAATGATGGAAGTCATGATTAAGACTTTGACGATCTCGACAGCGAGTAGGGGCTACTCTTATCCATCCTATCTTTACTTGTTTTAATTCTTTTCAAGTTACCATGTTTGAACTTTTATATTTTTGTGCACGTTATGACTCGTACCAACTCGAATTTGTGTCTTATGTCTCTTTAACTATTTTGCATGCACATTTAGTTTAGAATTGCATTTTGTTCTTTTAATCAATGTTTAGACTTGGGTCGTGAGGAAACGACTCCTTTTCAGTGTATGGGAGTAAACATATGTGTATTAGTTAGTACAATTAGTTTGTTTTAGAGAAATAGCGTGTTTGAAAGGGTTGACGTATTTTGACTTGATATTATGTCGTAATCACCATGCTAGTGGTTTAATATAATACTTGAGTTAACTTTGACCGTTTAGGTGTAATTTTTAAAAATTTCTTGTCAATCTCATCTGAATAACCAGTGGATGTGAGTTGAAAGAAACGTTATATGGACGCGATCAATCGTTCGATGTTTTGAAAATCCGAGTTTCATAGTTAAATGTCAATCGTGGAGGATGGTGTTTCGCAATCCTAAGGAACGAGGAGTAGCTCAGTCACGCAAAAAGTTAAAGATAGATTCTCAAAGTGTGGTGAGATGGGAAAACAGACTGCATTCTCTCTAGCTGAGTAATAGGGAAGGGGTGAGCAGTTGCAAATACCCAGCCTAACTTGCAAATAAAGAATGGAGGGAGAGCAAAACATCATTTTCATATGCTGTAATTTGAAGGTCGTGATTGGAACCATTCAGGAAAATAGTAGTAGAATGAAATGGGCAAGGAGAATTAGTTCGAATTAAAAGAAGAAGTCATCAATTCAAAGAAAAGGTCGAAAGAGATACATAGGAAAGATTAAAATTTCATGCAAAAGAAATGTTTGAACGCCAACAACAAAGAAGTAACGCTCTACTTTCCTAAAAGGACGCGAATGAATTACGGGTCAGAGGAATGGATGAAGTTTAAATATCAGACGGGAATTCAAAATGGCAGACGATGATCAGGAGTCTATAAAACACTATCTCCCACTCATTCGAACTAATTTGCGTTCTTATAGAAAGGTAACAAGTAATTAGAAAATTTTATTCCACAATGATTAAAGTGTGCACAAGTATAACAGGTGATCGATGCACGGATTATGGCATATCATCTGGACATTAGTAAGCTCGGTCGTGTGTTCCTAAGGGTAAAATTGATATTATTCGTCCTCAGTGCCCAATACTTGTCCAATGATGAACAATGTTAAGTGTAGGGATTTGATGGAGCGTTTTTTGACGCTCATGTAGGTCTCTAATCTAGGCTTGTTTACATATTTCTGTATACAAGATTACTCATTTTGCGTACTTTTGTATTTCAAGGTATAAAAGGAGTAAAGGATAAATATGATCTAAAACGACTTATTTTGGAGACAAATTGCCTTATGATAAAATTTGGAAGCATTTGGAGAAGCGAGTCCTTGCTTGGAGTTTTTGAAAGTGAAGGTTGCACAACCTGCGCAGGAATTTGCACATGCAAGAATCTGCGCAATCTATGCACACAATTGCACAGGCACACAGAAGTAGGGATGACGGATGACATCAGCACCATAATATAGTTATCCAAACTTTCAAATATGAATTTTAGATAATTATTGGGCTTGAGCTAACTTTATCTACAAGGAATTCTATATCTATACATAGAGAGTTAGGGCTAGAGTTTCAAAAATAAAACAAAAAAAATCATAAAATCAAGAAATAAATCAAAGAGGAGAGCAAATCTTCATCACACGCTATTTCTTCTTCTTCTTATTCTATTTTATTTTGGACGTTGAACCTTGCTAGCATGTCTAGTTTAATTTCTTTGTGTCGGTTTGGAGTCAGAACTTGAGAATTCTTGCTTTTGCGATGCGTGCTTGATTCATCTATGAAGTTTTATTATTAATCTTCTATGCTTAATTGTATGATTTCGTAGTTTTTTAGTATGGGAAGCCTTGAACCGCAATCTTATTAAGATAACTCGATTTCTATTGAGCATTCTGAAAGGTGAAAATTGGTGTGACGCTAGGTTAGATATATGCTACCTTAAAATGATCCGTGTATGTGTAGACTAGAAAAAAATTAATATCACAAGAGTGGTGTCAGACCATGAGTGTGTGCATTTACATACCTTGCCGATGAACAATTTGCATAGAACATTAATCATAAAATTTTATTAGTCGGTGATTAAACATAATTCAAAAGTGATTGTTCAACGTAGATGCTCACCATAAATATTAGAATATACCTTGCTACTCGTGTTTTACTTGCGCATCCTTGTTTATTGTTTTCAACCAATTAAAACTTATGAATCCCAATGTCATTTTTATTTTTAGTTCCAGGAAATAATTATTTAGCTAACAAGTTCTCTGTGGGAACGATCTCTTACTTAACCGCTTCAGGAAAGAATTATTTAGAATATACTATCGAAAGTGAGGGAGAATAATTTATCGCGAACAATCTTTAGCCGTGCGAATTATACACAAATTTAAGGATTAAATTATACATAGATGAACATAACCGCCATCAATTATACACAAACTAGCGTACCGCCCGTCGTTCCGACGGGGATGCGTCGTCCCGAATGTGCAATCAAACAGGTCAAATACGGGCGGGATTCGATTGATCAACTTTTGGGCCCGTGTGGTCAGTATAATTTAAAATTTTTTAATGGGTCGGGTTGGGCCCTTGTGTTATGTGAAAATTTAAACGGACCCTGTGGTCTGTGTAAATTTAAATTTTTAATGGGCTGGGCTGGGCCCGTGCGTTTCTCTAAAAATTTAAATGGTCCCGTGTGTTCTGTGTAAATAAAAAATTTTAATTTTTAATTTTTAATGGGCCGGGCTGAATCTGTGTGTAGTTTTTGTAAGAATAAATTTAAAAAAATTAAAGGTAAGGAAAAAATGGATAGTTCATATTTTAAAAGTCCGTTTATCCTATGCTATTATATAAAAAACATAATCATACTTTCCCCATTACCATGCGAGGCTATTTCAAAAGGCCAGGCCCACATTTAATTAGGTACAACGTTTCGACTTTTGGTGATTATAAACAGGCTACACCCGGTAAAAACATCTCTTTCTTCAACGTCATTGGATACATTCCACATCTATACTCTCCCCCACCGCCTATTCCCAGTCATTTTATGTCCCAAATTTAAAAAAAAAATGAGTGATAGAGATCAAGTAAAAAATATCTAAATATAAAAAATTATAAAGAGACAGTAGTCAGGCCTTGAAACCCTATCTCCACTTCCTCGGTCGTTTACTCTCCCTTCCACTATACATAGAAATACATTAAAACCACTCCTCGCCAAACCCAACCAAATCTCTCCTACCACAAAATCCATATTACATTTCTTGTCGGTCCATCGGATCATATGGCTCTATGCTGTCTTGCAATGGTATTGTTACGGACTTAAATTCTGCGCCAAGGACGTTACACGTATGATTTAGTGTGGCGGGGAGTCGTCTCCATCTCCAATATGCCGAACGCGAAGATCGAGAAAAGTAGCAGTCGGAAGGAGAGGCTGAAGGGGAATTCTTCATCATTCAACGGAAGGACTGACACGATGGTGGTGAGACAGCTAAGTCGACTCAACACCTTACCCAGCCCTAACGCTCATCAAGACAACAACACCAGTCGACCACAGCTCACTAAACTACTGTTAAACGTCACCGTTCAGGGTCGCGTTGGAGTCTTACACGTCGTGACGACGTCGGATTCGACCGTGTCAGATTTAATTAAGTTGGCGTTAAGCCAGTATGCTAAGGAAGGTCGTCGCCCGATTCTTTCGACACTTGAACCGGACCGGTTCGACCTTCATTATTCCCAATTCAGCTTAGACCGTAAGCCACTCAACTTGTCCGTAGCCAATTCAGCGGTTGATTTTCTACCATCTGAATTGTTCTAATCGATGGTTTCAGGTTTGGACTGGGCCGAAAAACTTATCAATTTGGATTCAAGGAACTTATTCCTGTGCCGTAAGCCGGTGGAAGACGAAATGGAAATAACGTCGTCCTGTTCGGAGCAGACGGAGGAAGCTGCCGTGGTTGAATTTATTGATTTCTTGCTCTGAACCAAAATATTACTCGTGTTACTGTATTTGGGGTCAATTTAGTTGAACCACGTTTATTGGTTGAATGTAACAGTGAATTTTCGGGAAAAAAAAACAATTGCAGTGATGCTATCATTATTAAATTGGGCACTAAATTTGAGGAGTCGTCCAATGCCACCCGCTCTAAGAGCTTCGCAATGGAGAGTCCAAATCAACTTACACATCGGTACTTTTTAGTGTCATATAGATATAAAGTGGGCAACAAAAGTAAAATGAAATTTAGTGTGGATCCCATTACTTTTACTTTTGTTGGCTTGACAAGGAAATTGAGTCTGGTCACTTTTTATTGATTCTCTCCAATGCAAAAAGGAGAGCTCAAATCCACTTCACGTGTCTCAATGGAGGACTTGAGCTCCCATTGGAGATTCTCTAAGTACTACTCTACAAATTATTTTTTATGGTATCAGATTTTTTTATGGTATCAGATAAATAATGCGAAATTAGGATAAATTTAAATGAGAAAAATATCATTTAAATCATAAACTTGTCAAATTCAGACATTTAAATCCTCAACTTCAAAAAGCCCATTCAAATCCTCAACTTTTGTTAACTGTCATTTTAAACCCTCAACTTATGCTTAGTCGGTGATTATAGACATGTCGTTATAATTACTGTTAGCAATTTCCATTACAAAACCAAAAATATCAAAAAAATATATCAAAAAAACTTTAAAAAAATTTAAAACTTCATCAAACAAATAAGTAAAATTCACTCATTTAATATCACTTATGATAAATAAAATTATGCCTCAAGAATAATTTTGTATAAATTTAATTTGATATTTCAAATATTTATAAAAAATGTAGCATATAATTTTATCAAAAATGTTGAATAATTTGTAATTATTGTTTTGAATGTCTCTGAATTTTAATAATTTTTCGTAATAATTTTTTCTATTTTTATTAAATGTTTATATGAAATATTATGGGAAATTCAAGTTTTTGAAACATGTATATTCAAAAATTAAAAAAATAATTTCCTTAAAATTTAGAGACATACAAAAACATAATGGAAAACTATTCGACATTTTTGTTATATTTTTTTATAAAATTTTATGTTACATTTTTGTAAATTTTGAAAATATCAAATTAAATTTTATACAAAACTATTCTTGAGTCACAATTTTTTTTTATCAAAAGTGATACTAATGAAATTTTAATTTTTTAAGTTTTTTTAAGTTTTTTTTGGTTTTGTAACAAAAATTGCTTACGGAAATTCAAACGACATGCCTATAATGGCCGACTAAACATAAGTTGAGGATATAAAATGAGAGTCAGCAAAAGCTGAAGATTTACAATGAGAGTTAACAAAAGTTGAGGATTTAAATGGGCTTTTTGAAGTTGAGGATTTAAATGTCCGAATTTAGCAAGTTCATGATTTAAATGACATTTTTGCCAAACTTAAATGAGCAACTCGATTGGCACGTGTGACCGAATAC
>JAWWMW010136299.1:0-18956 GCA_035048345.1 Echeveria elegans
ACCCACACCCACTCCGTCACTTGTGACATTTGGGTATTTAGCACCGTATAAAGACAAAGGAATTCGTTATCATATGCTGTCATTTACACATGGGCATCCACCTACATGAATTTATGAAAAATTTAACTATCGACATTCATCTTAACGAACCACCATTGAAAGATCCTTCAGTGTTTTGAAAAAGACTTGGAAGATTCTTAAAAATATGTCTCAATCAGAAGATGTTCGTCAGAGCGATATCATAGTTGCGACATTTACGCTCCACAACTTTATTAGGATGCATCAACTACAAATCTCTATCCTAGCACATGATTTCTTTAAAAAAAAATTGGACTAATAAATCATGTAAATAATAATATGGTGCTAAACATCATCTTTTGACTTGAACAGAAAGTCATTTCAGTTCAGTTCAGATCAGTTCAGTTTCAGTTTAGGTCTGTAAAAAAAAACCTTCCATCACTCCACCCAACTCTCAACCACAAATAGTGAAAAATAAACCCCAAATTAAATAAATTGGAAATCTCACATATTTATACACACCCATTCATTCCTCTCAAAAAATCACAAATCCAAGAAAACAGAGCATACTCATAAAAACAGATCAGAGAAAAAACAGAGCATAAAGATTCAAACTTTGATCTGATCCAATGAAGAAACCAGCTGCCAAACGGAGCAAGTTCGTCCGACTAATAAAGCTCCCAATTCGAGCTTTATCTATCGCCAGAGACTACTACGTTCGTCGAATGGTCGACTGCGGACAAGTTGCGAGATACCCAGGAGCGCATGGAGTTGGAAGTGGGATTGGACTGCAAAGAAGTTTTAGTGTAGCGACTTCAGCTGTGTCGGATTGCGGTACTGATCGGAATGAGGATTTCAAGGAGCTGGTGAGGGCGGCGTCGGTGAGGACTCTGGCCAGCATTGATGTTAAAAAAGTGAGGGTTTTGAGGAGTAAGAGTGTGGAAGTTGGGATTGGGATGGGGAGGATTGATGAGGAAGAGGGTGAGGATCAGGAGGATGAGGGTGAGACGAGGAAGTTGAGAGTTGACTTCGGAGGAAATGGCGGCGGCGGCGGTCGGAAACAGAGTGTGGTGTTTTGGAGGAGTAAAAGTTATGCTGTGAAAGGGGTTGCGGGTTTGATGTAAAACGGCGTCGTCCGTTAGTTCTACATTTCATTACAGTTGTCTTCCTTTTTTATTTAAATTTTTAGTGTTATTACTGTAGTTGTTTTGTTTGTTTGAAGTGGGAAATGATCGGGGTTTTTGAACGGAAAGTAGTTGAGGCTATTAAGGGAGGGTTTGGTGAATGATGGTGTTGTAATTTGTAAATATTTATAGGGTTATTTTGATTAATGATGTGCATTTGTTTCGAGGAAAACTAGTTTGAAATAACAATGTGTGTTTTACATTTAATCAATTGAAGTTGCTGATAATGTTATTTGGTTTTCTAAATCATTGTGGTACTTCCTCCGTCCGCTTTAAATATTTCTCTTTTGCTTTTTGGCATGTAATTTATATGAGAGATAAAGTAAGAAAGAGAATTGTCAAAAATGAAAATAAGAAGAATAAAAGGGTACACCCAAAATGAAAACAAAAAAAACCAAAGAGGACAGAAGGATGAGCACTCAATCGGACATAGACATCGTCATGAGAAATGATTCTGAGTGCTTTAAGATCCACGTGTATCAGGATTAGAGCTGAATTAGTTTGATGAATGTATAAAATAAAAAGTAAAAAGAACGATTAAAATATTTTTTAAAAGGGACAATAATCGAATATAAGAAGTAAATAATAGGTGGAAGAAACTTTGATTGTCAGTTATAGCATGCCATTAAGCTAATTCGTGCAGCTAACGAGTCTATTTATACTATTAGTTAAGATCAAATACTTAAAGTGGGCACAAACTGGTGATGTTATGTATAACAGCTTGCAGGAGAAGAACCTTAATTAATCATGACACAAAGGATATGTTTAATAAATTTGTAGTTAATCAAACTTAAGGGACACATAAGCTACCCCAGTGTTATAAAACAAAGACAATAATCAAAGACATGATTTGTAGTTTTGTACTAATGTTCGAGTTTGTGACATGTGATATTCTTATGGATAAGATTTAAGATTAGAAAGTTAAATTAGATCGGTTCAGCATCAAATAGTGTTGGGTAAGTAGGCCAACTTCTAATTCCACTTTGAGCAAGATTAAAAAAAAAATTACTCACCAGATTATGAATATGATAGCGCTATGATCATGTAATTTCTTAAAACTAAATGCCAAAAAAAAATGGTGGTCAAGTAGATTAGTTCTTCCTGCAATTCGAGAAATTGAGATGGTAATGGGTTATTCGAGCCTGAAGTTGTCCAAGGCATAAATTTATGTTTGATGGGTAAAAGAGGATCACAGATGACATGTGATTCAATTGAAACTATCCGTTCGAGATGATATATTCATGGTTTGATCGGGTCTTACATTTCAGTTGCATATCAAAATGTAAGGCGTATGGAAATTTCTCAGGTTCAGCAACCTCGTCATTGCAAAATATTTTGTTAGGACTTGTTTTCACAGAACAAATACTTAGCTAACTTTGTCACTTAGCGTGCATGAAATGAGTTGTATTGATTTCATTACTAGACACAACACCCTAATTGTTGCCTTGTTCGACATTCCTCCTATATTATCCTTTTTTTTGTTTCTACTATTCGACTTACAGTGGTTCGTGGTGCAGGTGTTCAATAAGATCAAGTGGTGGAAAGCAGCATTTTCTATGGCATATTACATAATCTTAAGGCACAATGACAAGCAAAATCCTCTTAATTCCAAGTTTTTGCGAGTATTCTCCCGAGAGATTCCTAATCATACAGATCACATCTGAACTGAGAAGTGAGAATGTTATATGTATGATCCACATAGCTGTGGCGATTGAGTAGACACCTGCGTGACACCAAAACTAAAGATTGACACCGAAAGACTTGCCACACATAGAACTACGATGCAGACAGGTTGGTTAGTTTGTTACTGACTGAATATCGCTACCATAGCTACTACTAATATCATTCCTCGGTTTGGTCAGATCCATCAGAGCTTGGTCTCATTGTATTGCTGACTTCAGTGCTGGAAGATTAGATTCCAGGATCCAACAGTTGCTGCGGGAAAACTAGCTCTTGATAGGACCATCTCCAGCAGTCAGGCAATATTTCCTTCAAATTTTCCTGACACATCACATTCTGACCCACTAAATCATCAAATCTTATCATATTTCCTTCCTACTACACAACAACTAGACATTTCATACCTTTTTTATTTTATCTTTCATCCATATCATTATATCATATATATACATTATTATTAATCACATATATAATATTTATAATTTCATAATTACTTTGTAAAAAGAAACGACTTATATTTATTATAGAAAAAAATACATAATTTAAAACTACTATAAAAAGTGTACACGCAAACAAAATTAAATTAAACTTAATCGTGTAATGTAAATATGAGAGAAAATCTCGAAAAATTTTTGGTGTCTAAATGACACAAACTTAACATCTACTTATAGATCTCAAAAAGTAAAAAATATTGATATAATTTTTATAAAATATTTTGATATAATAACAAGTTAAATTAATAGTTAAAAATAGTATAAAAATTAAATTAAATGGGTCAATTATAGTAGGCACATGTGCATACGGCCCCCATTATTGGCAAATGCCTATAAGCATTGAATCCCTTCCGTCTCATTTTTCAAAAATTGTCCTACCTACTCCAATATAAATATTGTCCAATTAGCCTACCTGCTACTGATGGTCTAAGGGTCAATCTGATTTATCGGGGAATAGCATCTATGAACATCTCCCTGCATAAAACCAAGTAAACCAACCACAGTGATATCAGAACAGAAGCCAGATGCAGCAGCATTCATGAAGTTTCAATACATGATTTTCCTCACCACTGTTGCAGTAAACCTAAAATAGGCGACTCTGCTTCTGCTTATCCTCTCCTCTGTAGAAGCTCTAGCCAGGTTACGTTCCATTGCTGCCAGTGTCGCAGTGGCAGCCATCACCGATGGCCTATACTTCAGTGTACCTGTCAATGTACACCACAGAACCATCAAATGTAATTTACTAAAATCATCTACAGGATCACCAAAATGCCGAATCTCCATAATTTCACATACCTTTCATGGCCGTAAAGTCAGATGCTGCTGTTCTTGATGCCACATTTCCGCCATTCACAGCTGGAAAAGCTTCAAACCTTACACCAAAAAAATTCGTGAAAGTGTGAAACTCATAGGAGTGAGCAACCGCGGCCTTTGTCACAACACTTGCACTATTATATCCATCGTCTCAAATACAGCAGCATGATGATCATCCACTACAGGTAAATGCGGCGAAGGACGGCCTTCCTCTACCCGCGCCGAAACTACCAAACTCGCTGCTCCCAGCAATTTGATCTGCATTTCCATCCCTTTCTGCTACAACAACCTTAGATTGGATAAAGATTGCATCTTGATTAGTGCTAATGAGAATGTTAGTGTCCCAACTGGAATTCCATTTGGGAAATTAGAGTTTTGTTGCTTCATTGAGGTGCTGAGGTTTGCAGACTCGTAGAATAAGTGATTGAAGCAATGCCATTATTTTATTTATAAGCTTGTTAGAAGGGGGAAAAAAAAAATTGGATCTTGTTCAAAAAAACGTCAATTTATTGGATGAGCATTTAAACAATTGGCTTTTGAATTCACATTTTTTCCGATTTTGGCTGCGCAGATCTCGGTACAAATATTGCTGACTTATGTTGTTATTTGTGATTGTTTGGAGCAGGTAGTTGCAGAGAAATGGTGCAACTTCGTTAGAAAGGGAAGAGGAGGATGATTCAGCAGCATCGGTTGAGTCCGGATACTTGTGCTCCTCTGGATCTTACACAGTTGAGCTCAATCGGGATAGTCTGTTCGAACATGCCGTGTAGTTTGTAGTGCTAGAGTTGTATTATTCTGCCTATTAATGATTGTCTGATTGTGTTGCGAAAGTTGCAGATGTTTTTAGCGCAGCATAGAGGTTAGTACTGTTTAGTAGTTTCTTAGTGTTTGTAAGAGTGTCGATTGATTGTGGTTTGTATTAGTCTTTTCATGTCAAGTTAGGCCGTTCTTGATTTTGTATGTGATACTGGTACCATTTTTTTTGGGGGGAGGGTTAGGTACTCGATGAGGGAGAAAGCATTAGCGGAAATTATCGAAGAGTATATAACAGCCACGTACTGATTGAATTTGTTGAAAACAGTAAGCCCCTGGTAATGTGTTTCCAAGTTACTTGTTTTAACTGTTTTATGTAATGGGATTCGCTTCGAGTCAACAACCGTCTCTATCATATTTGACAAAGTTTATACAATTTTGCCCCGTACGTTTTCAAGTTCGTTACTCTATTGCGTCAGTGCTTGAGTTGCATCAAGCGAGGTTCCATCCGAGAGATTGCTTTGGCTTCTCACGTCATAGGTCTAGTCTCGCATTCTTGCATGATTTTATCAATTTCGAGAAACTGTTCTCATGTCAGCTCATTTTATTAGGGCTGTTGGTAGCAGTCAAACTGCGAATGAGATATTTTTGAAGAATCACTTCCTCATTTCTCGCAAGCTCTAAAATCTGGAATGGAAGCATCGAAATTGGCACTGGCAGTGGTATATTCTATGCTGATACTCATTTGTTACTTCTTCGAACAATTAACTGACACAATTTTGTATGTAAATTCAGTTAGTAGAGTGCTTGGCCATAGTCAGTTTCGTTGGTGGATATGACCCGGAAGAGAAGGAAAAATCCATGCAGCTCATGTGGCAGTTACTCTGGCGGTCCAAATGTAAGTCTCGCTCGCCTAATAATTTCATCATAGATTTATTCGCTCATCTAACATGTGTTATTTCTTTTTAGTGTGATATTATTTTTAGAACGTTGTAGTTTGGGTTAATGGATGGTGGCTTTCCAGTCTCAAAAAATTGTTTCTTTTCAGTGAAGGTATTCTACTTCTCATTGTTTAGGTTGTTGCTGTTAATCCCTCACCGACACTGATCACAACTGTGGTAACCGCTTGGGCGTTTGTTTTCACTAGCATTGGCGAAAATAGTTGTGATCTCAGACAATGGCTGGAGTAAGTTAGTTCTCCGTCGTATTTGCTATGTTTATGTTGTTGTTATATCTATTATATAATAGAATAGGATGTCTTCAACTACACATATAACTACGATTTTTTTCGTCGCTGAAATTATAAAATTCATTGCTAAAATCCATCACAGGCCCAAAACACTACTAAAGCCAAAAATACTTTTATTCCACATCACTTAAACTAATTCACGAACTTAAAAATCTATTATATACAAACCATTTCCACACATCCAAGTTTCCCACGATGAGTGACAAAAGCAGGGTAACAAATGGCTTTTCCCGCCGCATTTACGTCGAGACGACGAACGGTACATATATCTATTCTGATAAAAGAATAGGCCGGCGAATGTAAAACCACACAGGAAATTACGCTTCTGCCCTTCATTAAACAAAAGAAAAAGACTCAACTACCCTCTTTTCACAATTTCACCTCTCTCTTTACCATTAATTACAATCTAACCCATTAAATAAAATTTAAAAACTTAAAATTGAAAATATTAAAAATAAGTAGTTAAAATGAAAATATTAAAAATAAGCAGTTAAAAATAAAAAATCAAATTTTAAATTTTAAAATTAACATTAAAAATAAAAAAATTAAGCAAAAAATGTTTAGTATTTTTAGATAAATCAAATGAAGACACGAGAAAATTCCCGTTGGGATTAAAAATAAAAAATTAAGCAAAAAAATATTTAGTATTTTTAGATAAATCAAATGAAGACATGAGAAAAATTTCCGTCGGGATGACGGGAGCGCAGCTAGTTAAATATAATATCTTTAGAAATGGCTGCAATGGAATTTGACGTTCTATATTTTTCGTTCTCTATGTACTTTATGTTCATAACAAAGAATCCAAATTCAACGATCTTTTACATCGATTATTCTCAATTGCAAATTGAATATGACCCGATCAAAATGTCACACACGAAAAGTGAATAAGTTTCACAACACAAACCACAATTGATGCCTTGTAATTTGCTAGTCTAGTGCCGATATAAATAAATTAAGATTTATATAAAATCATGTATGACGTCTCACTACAAAAAAATAGATTTTGCGTCCACAAAAGTGGATTTTGTTGTCGCTAAATCTCCATAGCGATTAGAACTTGAACGCTAAATGTGGTTGCTAAAACGCCGGACGCAGATGACATTTAGTGTCCACATGGCCGCCAATTTGGCGACCACAACAATTAGCGTCCACGTGGTCGCTACTTATTCTCTATTTTTAATAACAGAAATATTTTTGAAAATATAAATAGTAGCGACCACTTGGTCGCAAAATAATTAATTTAAAATTTTGGAAATTAAAATAGTTGCAACCATGTGGTCGCTAAATAATTTATTAACTCGCGACCATGTGGTCGCTTAAGTTTATATTTTTGAAAATGCTTTCGATAATTAAGTAAAAAATTTGGAAATTAAAATATCAACGACCACGTGGTCGCTAAATAATTTCTTACACTAAAGTTTATATTTTCAAAAATATTTTCGTTATTAAAATTACAGAAATAATTTAAATTAGAAAATAGATAGCGACCATCAGGACGCAAATTTTAGCGACCACGTGACGCTAAAGTTTAATATAAAATAAAATTCATTATAAATTTTTTAATATAAAATTTATTTAAAATTTATTTCATAAATAATAAATAAAATATAAAAATAAGAAATAACAGCATTTTTAAAATTAAAATATTTAATACTAAATATTTTGTACAAAATAAATATTATTTAAAATATAAGAAATACATGCTAATTTACCTGCGGTGCTAGTGCTGGCGGCGACGGTGGCGGATGTCTAGAATAGGAAGCCCCATCGTCCTGCATCTCGGTAACCCAAGCCTCCATCCTCCATTGAGCCTCCTCCATTTCTATCATCCGCTTCTTTATTTCTGCCATCTCTTGTGAAGCTGATCATTGAGGCGCTGCAACTGGGCGAGGCGAGCGGCCTCGCAATTGGAGGAGGTAATCTGTTGGGTGAAGAACTCCGGCGCCGCTTCTCAAATTCCAAAAACTGCCCCGGCGTGGCCAACACCGCCAACCGCCTCATAATATGTCTCGCATGAATCCTGAAAGGATAGCTTCTTATCAGACTGCTGGCTGCTCCTCTGGGTGAGGATATCCCGATTCCGGTCTTAATAAGTGTTAAATAATTATTAAAAAATGAATAATATTTTTTAAATATTGAATAAAAAATATTAATAGTTACGGAACTTACCATTATCTCATGCGAATGCTGATCCACTAGCTGATTACGCTCCTGCGCACATGAATGAGTGTTAATCATCAACTTGTGAGGCGTGACTACCTCCCGAGTTCCGCCGCTTAAATATAAACATAAATATTTATAAAATAAATTTAAAGTTTAAATTAAATAGAAACTATTAAATAATTACATACCAAGCGACGCCGGTCCTCGGTCATTCCGATGGACCCCGTTGTGTGGAGCGACATGTTAATATTACGATTCGTCTTTTGTCGCTCCTGGAGTGTGGCTAAGCCAGACTTGTTCCATTCCGCTTTCCAACGATCCTAACTCGCATCATTTATCTAGCTTGGATGTATCTTATCTCTTTGAAACTTGTAGATGAGCTCATTGTAGCGTTTCCCCGCCTGCTTCTCTCACCTCTTTTGAACCTTGGTGGGCGTCATATCTTTCGCTGAGTCATCCCAGCGGAAGTGCGTCTGATATGAAAAAATCTACTTGGAGACATATATATTCATTTAATATATAAAAGAAAAAACAAAATGACATACCCTCAATGCCGCAAATCAGCGGTCTATAGACGCTCTACTGGCTTTCAGAAACCTCCAAGCGTTCTGATCCGGCTGGGAGGTGATGATGGTAGTAGCTATGCACGCCACCCTAAAGCTGGGATCCAACCTACAATTTTTTATTTTATGAATTAACAGACTAAAAATAATAATTAAATAAATAGTAAAGCTAACATGTCTCCAGTAAGAGTCAAATCCCAGACAGCGCCCTCATCGAGGGTTCATGGCCGGCGTGCTGGTCTAGGTCTAGGAGCTGGCACCGCTACAGCAGAGGCGACGACATCAGTAGAGGTTGCGGCGGTAGCAGGAGAGGTGGCGGCGGCAGCAGGATAGGTGGTGGCGTCTGTGTCATGCGAAGCGCTCGTGGCTCCTTGCTGCGGATCAGGTGACGCCAAGTGGGTAAAGTCGAATAACGAGTTGACAAATTCGTCTGTGTCCATAGATGCCCGCGAACCTTTTTCAGACTGGGGAGCGTCACCTGTGGTCCTTGGGGGCGTGCAGCACTACGACATCCAGTTACAATCTTAACAACAATATAAACATATCTCAGTTTACAACGTATTAAGAATAATTCCCAACAAAATTCACAATTCATAATTTAACAATAATATCAACAATAATGATGTATATAAACATATAAATTCCCATGATCAACAATAATGACGTATAACTACATACAAATTCACATATATTATCAAATCAAACAAATTCAATCATATACAAATAAAAAATTCACAATTTTAACTAAACAACAACAACATTATAAACAACAAAAACATATATAAACACATAAATTCACATATATACACTAAATAAACCCTAAATAAACATAAAAATCACAATTTAACTAATTCAATATATATATATACTAAATAAACATAAAATAAATACTTACAACAATCAAAAAAGATAAGAAAAGCAAGGGGAGTGTCGACAGCGTTGAAGGCGGTGAAGCTTTTAGAGTTTAGAGAGATGGAAATATATGGAAAAATATGATAATTTTCGGTTTTATATCGATCATTTGGCGACCACGTGGTCGCTAAATTTCAATTATGCGGCCAAAAGTTTCACATTTAGCGACCACATAGTCACTAATTATTTATGATGCCGCCAAAAGTTCACATTTGGCGACCACGTGGTTGCTAAATTTCAATTATGCGCCTTAAGTTTCACATGTAGCAACCACGTGGTCGCTATAATTTAATTATGCCGCCTTAAGTTTCACATTTAGCGACCATGTGGTCGCTAATGTAAGCAAAATTATATAGTTAGCGACCACGTGGTTGCTAACGTTGAGACTAATGAAGAAGCACCTTATGTCGCCCCACCGGCTTATGTGCTTCTTGTCCCTTTTCCGCAGAGACTAGTGAAAGCAACGGAGAAGGGAAGCTTTAACAGGTTTGAAGAAATTCTACAGAAACTACACGTTACGCTCCCATTTTCAGATGTAATATCTCAAATGCGTACTGACGCAAAGTTTTTAAAAGACATTATAACACATATGCGTGAGTTGAAAAGTGAGGACCAGGTTGCTTTAGATGCAAACTGTAGTGCAATCATTCAACATAACATTCCTAGGAAAGAAATTTTTTTTGGCTCTTTCACTATTCCAATTTCAGTAGGGGACATTGACATAGACGATGCCATGTGTGATTTAGGGGCTGAATTTTCCTTTGGGAAAAATATTATTTAAATCATGAACTTGTCAAATTCAGACATTTAAATCCTCAACTTTAAAAAGTCCATTTAAATCCTCAACTTTTGTTGCCTCTCATTTTAAATCCTCAACATATGTAATTTTAGTTTTGATTTTACGTCCCTTTTCTAATCTTTTATAAGAATAGATTCAAGTTTTTTGAAATATTTATATTTAAAAATAACAAACAAACAAAATTTCCTTAAAATTCATAGACATTCAAAACAACAATTAAAAATTATTCAACATTTTTGTTATATTTTTTATAAAATTTTGTATTACATTTTGTAAATATTTGAAATATAATATTAAATTTATGCAAAACTATTATTGAGGTATAATTTTGTTTATCAAAAGTGATACTAAATGAGTGGATTTTACTTATTTGTTTAATAAAGTTTTGAAATTTTTAAAGTTTTTTTGATATTTGTTTTGTTATTTTGGTTTTGTAACGGAAATTGCTAACGATATGCCTATAATGGCCGACTAAACATAAATTGAGGATTTAAAATGAGAGTCAACAAAAGTTGAGGATTTAAATGGACTTTTTGAAGTTGAGGATTTAAATATCCGAATTTGGCAAGTTCATGATTTAAATAACATTTTTCCCATTTTAAAATTAATAGCAGAAGATGGACATTTATTAATCCAGTAACAAGCAGTAGTGGCAGCTTCTGCCTAAAAAACCTTAGGTAACCCTGAATGAAAACAGCATGCATCTGATTCTTTCTAAAATTGTTTTGTTGTACCTCTCAGCTAAACCATTTTGCTGAGGAGTACCTGAAACAGTGTGGTGTTTTACTATTCTCTGAGATTTACAGTAGTTTAGAAAATCAGAACTTAAATAGTGAAGTCCATTATCTGTTCTCAACTTCTTTGCTTTTCTCCCAGTCTATTTTTCCATTTCAGTTACCCAGTTTTTAATCACTGACAGGGCTTCACTGTTATGAGTTAACAAATAAATCCATACCCTCCTAGAATAATCATCAATGAGTGTCATAAAATAATTTTTTCCTTTATGTGACTTTGTCCTAGTTGGTCCCCATAAATCAAAATGTATATAGTCTAGAATTCCTTGTGATCTATGTGTGCCTGTTCCAAAACTATTTTTACTTGATTTTCCAAGAATGCAGTTTTCACAAAAATCTAGACTATTTATTACATCACTTCCTAAGCAACCCATTTGAGATAGCCTCTTGAGTCCATGTAAACCTACATGCCCAAGTCTCAAATGTCATAAACCTGCCTTATCAGTCCCTGACACAGACAGATTTAATCCAGGTGACACAACAGTACTCCCTCTGAGTATATACAGTCCATTTGACTGATAACCTTTAATAAATTCATTAGAACCCTTTGTAACTTTAAGCTCACCATTTCCAGCTACAAACACATATCTCAGTTTATCTAACATTCCCAAAGAAATTAAATTTCTTCTAAGTTCAAGCACATACATGACTCAAGTTAAAATAACCTCTTGATCATTATGTGTTCTAAGCCTAACATTTCTTTGCCCAACAACACTACAACACTTGTTGTTTCCTAACAACACTTTCCCCATATTTTCCAATATGAGATTTTCAACCCAAGATTTATTAGGGATCATGTGGAAAGAACAACCACTGTCAAGAACCCAAGAAGATCCAGCATCTGAATCAGAAACAGCGAGAAGTTCAGCATTTGCATAGTCATCCTCTACTACAACCGCTTCACCTTGTTTCCTATCTTCTAGATTCTTCTTTCTCTCAGGACAATTCTTCTTATAATGTCCCTCTTTGTGATAGTAAAAGCACTTGAACTTCATAAGTTCAGGTTGTGCTTCATTGTTTTGAGGTGATTAGGTGTTTTGGTTCCCTTAGAATGATTTTTGTACTTGTTCTTAGCCTTCTTGCCCTTAAACTTCACTGTCAAACCCTCACTTACTGTTTCACTCAACCCATATTCAATAACTTTAGATTTTAATGCACACAATACATCATCTAGACCTACTAAGTCTCTTGAGTAACCCATGGTTTCAACAAAGTGAGCATAAGTAGTAGGCAAAACATTCAAAATGATCAAAGCTTGATCCTCATCATCAACTTTCACATCAATATTTTCAAGGTCAATAATGAGTTTAGCAAAGTCATCCAAATAATCATCCAACAATTTATCATCATGAATCTTGAAGTTCATGAGCTTACCTTTGAGAAAGACTCTGTTAGTAAGAGTCTTGGTCATGTATAAACTTCGAGCTTCAACCAGACCTCAGCAGCAGTGTTAAGATTCTTCACTTGCCTCAACACTTTATCACCCAAGTGGAGTATAATGGTACTATAAGCTAACTCCATTGCTTCATCCTTCTGATCGACACTCCAAGAGTCCGAAAAAGCTTTTTCCCCTTTCAGTGCCTTCGCCACTTTCAGTTGCACAAGAATTGCGTGCATTCTTCGCTACCAAAGGCTGAAATCCCTTCTTCCATCAAATCGGTCCGCTGCATCAACCTTAGTAAACGCCATAGCTAGCCAACATCGGCTCTGATACCACTTGTAGATGTTAAAGATCGCCCTTAAAAGCTATCAATTTGACCGGAACTGATCGGAATCGAAAAACCCCAAATCTAACCCTAAATCGACGAAATCGATAAACAGGAATTGACACAATGTTTACCCTGTTATCCTATAGCATCGGTGGCTCTAGACTAATCCAGCAACAAATCCACTATAATGGAAAAGAATCGTACAGAATACAGAACCTTGTCCGGCGAGTTCTTGGACACTCACTGGAATCAACCCTATCTACCAAATCTGATGAACTCTTGCTTCGCTACACAGCTATACTACTTGTATTCAATCACACAAGGCTTGCTATAGCTACTTTGAGGAACTAGGAGATCAGATTTTGCAGAGACGACGAGAGAAAGCTTGGAGATGATGAAGATGATGATGATTGAATCCCATGCGTGTCGACCGTTTGCTTTTAAGAGGCAATTAGGGCTTTAATTGGATCGGGCTAATTAACCGATCCGTTCGAGAGTGAACCAAGCGAACCGAGCTTCAAACGCAGACCAGTGCTTTAATGAAACGACGTCGTCTGCGTATCAACGTCTCTTAACGGCTTAATGAACTCCCGCGCCAGTTTGCTCCTTTGCGTTTCATTCTTCCTCGCGTGTCGTTTTGATCTGTTCTTTACCTTCTTCAATTTCAGAAATCCCATAATTGAAACTTTTCCCTTGAACTGATTCCAAATCAATTTCTACAGTTCGCTTAATCCTTTATTTTCTTATTTCAAACTTTTCGAACTGAGGAACTTCTCTGCCAATAGGCTTACCAAATCAATTAGTTTCCTTGACAAACAATGATTCATTATATCTAAATCCTCATTGATCAGACTTTTATCGTCACCCCCTCCGCGATCGATGCATGTGGCAACAACTGATGTATGACACTGAGATCAATATTCTTAATGAGTCGGCTTTCCATGAAAGTTGGTAACTATTGTTCATTCTCCAAGATATACCTTAAAAAATGTTACCTTCCTTCTTCATCCTTTATGAGCGAAACTGCATTTTTCGAGATCAGAAATTGTCAACATAATGGCGTTCTAGTCCACTTATGACTTTCTTCACCAATTTTGAATTTCCAGAATTGAGCTTCTCCTATGATTTTAATTTGTTTCAAAAGTCGAAACAAATTTATATAGTAGATTCGGTGCGTACAACGTTCATCCTTCCACAAGTAAACCAAGTTCCGGTCTATCCATCATCCTTTCTACACTCGTAAACATACCAAAATGTCTAAAGGTGTTTCTACCTAGAAAGACATAATCCAATATTGTTATTGTGCTTAAAAGCTGTTGGTAAAGGTGGTTGGTAATGGGCAGTTGTCGCTGCTCTCCTCCTTTCTCAGTTTTATGTATAAACACGAAACATGAGGAAGAAACCATGTTAGTTTGAAAACGATAGGAAATTACAGTTCAATTGCAGAGACGATCAAGTCGAAGGCTCAAAAGGGGGACCTGTTTTTTTTTATACTAATCTCCCAAAATCGAATTTGAAAACCTGAAGATTTTTCGTGTTGCTCGTGTAGACCATGAACCCTTATTTCACGCCTCAGACGCCATGCGGTGCATGTCGGTGGTTTTACACGTGCCATCACGATCATAAATTCACATTTTACGATATTAATTTTTGTTTTCAAACTATATTTTCATGCACTCATTAATAAATTTACATTTGTATATTATGTTTCATTTAAAAAAATAGTTTTAACAATATTGGATGAGTCTTAAACTTGTACTCATAGTTTCAAGTCTTATTGCACTTTTAAAATAATTTTAAAAATAGTGAATGTTTATCAATTGATCTGAACTGATTTTAAATTAAAATCAAAAGAACAGAGCAAGTGTTTCATGTAATTTGAAAATTCAATCACAAAAATAAACTTTAACGCTTAGGGATGATTTTACTTTGTTTGAAAACCTAGCTTAACTACATTGCGAGACTTAGCCAGAACTCTAATTTTTATGTTTGCTCGATATTTCTCTTCCTGAACATTTACGATAAACATCGTTTCAGTTTTATTCAGGCTCATTGCTAGATTTCTCGTCTCTTCTTTTCCTGTTAATCATGTGATAATTGTAGTGCCTAGGTTATTTCAATTGTTCATTGGAACAAAAATTTATCGTACATCCAATGTTTTGTAGATCTCCTGCATCGAATAAATCATCCAGCGGAGTTAGTGATGGATAAAAATGATCAATTAATTAAATTACTACGCCACATAGTTGGTTTGGATTACCGTGGAGCAGCCTGTAAAACTCTTCATCATTAAAGACATTCATTTCTTCGTTTGAATTCTCTCACAGATTCTTTATGTCTTCTTTACAATGTATCCTCCCTAGAAGCAGTTTTTATTTTTTATTTGGCCGCTTAAAAACTATAACTTGATCTCAAATCTTTATTGTCATAGCTCACTTTCCAATGTCAGTCCTTGCTCCAATTGTGGTCAATAATGGACGTCCGAAAATGATTGGAGTATTCTCATGCGACTCATATCATAACTATGAAATCACAAGGTACGTAATATTTTTAACTTTCACGTACGGGCACATTTTTCAAGTAACTGAGAGGCGTCTAGTAGTTCTATCAGCAAACTTTAATATCCATTCTTAGAAGATTCATCTTTCGAAACTTTAATTTGTAAAATACCTCATACGAAATGACATTACTGACGATGTATTCGTGTTCGTAAGACAATTGTTATATGTCATTGCTCCAGTGACACAAGTCATACTTATATTTCTAGGATCCCAAGCTTTGTTAAGCTTTTCACTATTAATAAGACACTACATGAATCTCCCTAGGGCACGTTACGTAATCCTCTAATCTTTCCATGTTTGTCATGATTTTCTTAAGCAATTCTTTTAACCACGGGGCTTGTGATATTGTGCTTGGAAAGGCTTTATTGATTTTCAGTTCCTTAATCATATGTCAAAAATCTTCAATTCTTATTTCTCTGATTTATGTTGCTTTTTTCATTTCTATCCTTTGAAGAAACGAAATGAGTCGGTTGTTTCCGTCGGACCCACGTGCCTCCTTATCGACTATTGGAGCATTTTCCTCTGTAGTTATGGCAGTGCAATGCTCTAATGGTCATGCTTCCTCTTGTAAATGTCTTATCTTGCTTTTTATATCCTTGGGGTTTCTTTTCTTCTAATTTGTCCAACCTTTCGCTCATAAATTGAAGCATTAATTGGTCGTTATTATGATTCTCTTTGTCATGTGCATTTGGTAAAGCGCTTAAGATTGCCTCAATAATAGGATTTCCTTCTCTAAATTGAGTCAGAATTGCAGGCTGTAATTCTTTATTCTACAAATTCTGCCCTTGATGTAGTCATTTATACCACCCTTGGTACTAATTTCGATATTGTCCTTATTGGGTCTTGGTTGAAAATGGAGCGGAGCAATTCCAATCCTTATTTGGGAGTTGAGATTCGGGTCGTATCCTTGATTGTATGAAAAATAACCATATTCCTTCCAATATAGTTTGCATCCCCTTCTCTCTATGCGGACAATCTTTGGTATCATGTGATTTAGAATTAAAGATACTACGCAAATTTGCTTTCACAGGATTTTGCCTATTTCCAAGACTTATTTTTTCCAAAGTCGTTGGGAGTTTGTCAAATTTTTCTGATAGTTTGGTAATTGCCTCATTGATTTTCACCGCTCTAACGTGTTGTTGTCTGGTGCTCCTCTTTAGATAATTCCTTTGGCTTGACCAACAATGTGAGTTCAATGCGATCTTTTCAACTCTTTCACCTTCTACTGAACCTCTATAGTCTATACATTATAGATCCTCCGGCAGCTTGATCTAGAGTCACTCTCAATTATGAGTTAAACCCGTATAGAATAAATAGACAGTGAGTCATTTCTCAGGACCGTGATGAGGGCAAGTTCGGAGAAGATCCTTGAGTCTTTCTCACAATTCATAAATAGTCTCCTCATAGCGGTGAGCAAAATTAGGAATTAAATTCCAAAACTAAGCTGACTTTTATATGGAAAGAACTGGTTCAGAAAAGCATTGGCAAGTCATTCAGGTGGTGAATGTCCATGGGGCATGACTACGTAACAAAGTTTTCGTTTTTTTCAAATAAGCAAAAAAGGGAATAATCATAGATAAATTATTGCTTTCGTCACACCATTTATCTTAATCATTTTGCAAATTTCCATGAACAATGCAAGATGCGCGTTCCGGTCTTCAAAAGGATTTCCAGCAAATGGACTATTGGCCGCCATTAATATTAAAGAATATTAGTTTTAAATATCCTATACACGTAAAATTTAGACTTTAACACCTCATGTTCAAACATTTTGATTTAAACACCCCAAGTTCGTCATATTTTTTGTAATCACGGCATCCAACCAAATATCAACTTTAGAAAATCTTAAAAAATATCAAAAAAAACTTTTAAAAAATTCAAAACTTCAGTCAAACAAATACGCAAAATTCAACCTTAGTATCACGTTTTATAAAAATTATGCCTTACAAATAATTTTTATAAATTTAATTTGATATTTCAAATATTTACCAAAATGTAACACAAACTTTTATAAAAAATATAACAAAAATGTTCAATATTGTGTCATTATTTTTTTGAATGTCTCAGATGTTTAACGTATTTTTTAAAAATTGCTATGTTTATTTGAAATATTATTGGAAATTCAAGCCTTGTGAAACATTTATATTTAAAAATAACAAACAAAATTTGAAAAATTCTTCAAATTTCAGAGGCATACTAAACAATAATGGCAAACTATTGAATATTTTTATATATTTTTTATAAAAGTTTATGCTATATTTTGATAAATATTTGAAATACCAAATTAAATTTATAAAACAATATTCTTAAGGCACAATTTCCTTACAAAATTAGACACTAAATAGTTAGAATTTGCTTATTTATTTTATGAATTTTTTAATTTTTTAATTTTTTTGATATTTTTTAAGATTTTTTTAAAGTTGATGTTTGGTTGTGGGCTGCAATTACAAAGAAATGTGACAAACTTGACGTGTTTAAATCAAAATATTTGAACAGAGGTGTTAAGGTCTAAATTTCGTGTATAGAAGATATTTAAAACTAATATTCTTTTAATATTAAAGCAAATTTTAGGTCAAAATTGTCTCCATCTACTCTAATTTCAATTGGTGACCGATAATCAGCTAAGTAGGTGCATCATAATCTTTTATAGTTCGAATTACTTGACATTGCCTCTAGGGCGAATTTCTTTGTACTTGAGGATTAGTTTGAGAAGGATCCCTCAATTTTTCCTTTATCGACCATGTTTCTGAATTTCCTTGGAGCAGCATCAGAGTCTTTGACCCCTTTGTTCTTCTTTAGTTTTGAAGCGGGAGTTTGATCCAGACACATATATTTGTTTTAACCTCAGTTACATTCACCTGAAAAGTTAGTCAACGGACAATAACTCCTATGAAAGTTCATGGACTAATCTAATTTATTTCATAATTATTATGATTTTTCAAGAATTTTTGAAAACTAATAACTAATTCAAATTTTTTTTTCAAATAATAAATTTTGAAATTAAAATTCGAAATATAGATTCTAATATAACGCCTAGATTAAAAGTTATGCTCTAATGACCCAAATGAAAACAAAAACTAATGATAGACACTAAATGACTCTGCTAAACACTAATTAATGACTCAATTAAATATAGGGTTTATTAGCAAAAATCACCCGTAAAATACAAGTTTTTGAATTCGCCACGCGTAAAATACGATATTAGTCAAAACCACCCATAAAATATATTTTTTTAGTAAAAGCCACCCGTTTCACTTTAATAAA